>JACCGJ010014427.1:45738-87105 GCA_013407085.1 Atriophallophorus winterbourni
AATAATAATAATAATAATAATAATATATTCTTGGTAAACCAAGGCATGCAAAACATGATCAGGTTATCAATGTGTACAAAATAAATAAATTATAAAATGACCTTATCAATCGGAATTTTTGAACATTTTGCTGATTAATAAAGGATGGTAAATTTACAAGGGTAAGAAAGTTAACTTTTTTTTCGCGCAATGTCACACAGTAATAAAGTTCCATCTAGATTGCATCGAAATAATCAAATGAAGGGGATGCGATTAAATTCTGGAGCAGGGGTTGAAAGAAAAGAAAATAACGGAAAAAAAATTATGGAGGAAATAGTGCGTGTGAAGATATAATTGTCACAGTAAAAATAAATTTTCGAAATAAAGAAAGTTCCTATATATATATAAATTGACTTCTTCGGAATGATGGTGGGTGTGTTTGAAAAAAAAGCACATGGAAATCCGAAGTTTAATTGAAAAAAATTTAGAAAATGGAGGGGAAAAGAAGAGATTGTGGTTTAAATTGCATGAGGTTTGGGCCGGTTGTACGATCCAGGAAAGTCGAAGAATTGTCAAATCAGGGAAACCAAAACTATTCGCCAGTATGGATTTCGTTTCATGTAGAAGAATCAGTTTTACGCGGAAGAAGCAAGGACCAGTATCGGAGTTGGTTTCGGAGTCGGAGACACTGGAATACGATCGAAAATATTCTCTTCACCATCATGGTGAGAGGTTATCGGTGTGAAATTTAACATTTTATATAAACGATAAAAAAATCACAAAAAAGACAATATTTTTTGGCATTTTTAGCGTTTTTTTTGTTTTTTATAATAAATACGTTATGTAAAAAACATGTTTTTATGCATAAATGGGTTTAAAGTAAGCAGATAACGGTTGAGGATATAGTCATATGGTAAAAATGATCATAAAACGCTCGGTTATGATGAAGATGTCTAACAACATATCTAAGGTCGGACAAACTGACACTTGCCTGGCCAGATATCCAAAGAATACAATAGGACATCATGATAAACTAAAATGTGGAATTAGAAACCTGGGATCCCATGAGAGTATAGAATGTCTAGGGAAGAGTTTATCTTAAGGATTCGGGAAAGTGAGTGAACGGTAAGGGTTTCTACAAGCGTTTTAAATTTTCCTGTAGATGTGCACATACGGAAATGAAGAGGAAGGGAATTCCAAAATTGTGCATATCTAACTAAGAAGAAGTTACGTCTAACTTTAGTGCGAGACATAGGGATATTCAACATCCTTGCTCGATTGCGCAGATCATATCGGATATAATCGTGAAAGCGCATGCCAGACTGAAGCTTAATTCGTTGCTGGGTAATGATTCGGAAGAAAAGAAGCAGATTGAGACGAATTCTGCGTAGCCATATTGGTTCGACATTCAGCAAATTACACCTTTCAAGATAAGGCAAGGGGTTTGAATAGCCCAAAGTTATTTTGCTGAAAGTACGTTGAAGTCTCTCTAAGAGAAACAATCACGCCTACCCATGTGAGAATAGATAATATTACAATAATCGAGAATTGGTAGGACCTTCATCTTATATAGTGCTATTTTACTCTCGCGTAAGAGGAATTTATGGTTAATCAGGCTAAAGTTTTGTCTTGCTCTCGCAATGAGGTGTCTGGCTTGTTCATTAAAATTGAGAGAAGAGGAGTATCTAAATCCAAGGTCCTTAATTTCTGCAGAAGGTGTGATGGTTGAGCCATTTATCGTGAGTGTGCTAGAAGGGATTGAACAACGTGATCCCATATATTGTGTCTTAGAAGCAGAAAATTCTAATCCCCATTGTTCGTTATCTGACGTTAAGAATTGTTTTTCTTACAAACTGTAATTTCGCTTTCATTATCAAACGGATGAAATGTTTAAAAATTCCGCTCGCTTCGGCCATTTGTACTATCTCATTTTACCATTGTTGTGAAAATTTTGATAGCCTGATAATGTATTGCATGCATTGGTTGACCAAAAATATATTGTTATCATTATCGAATGCAAATAGTGCTATTTAATTGTACAAGAACAATGATAATCATTGATCGTGAAAAGAGTGCTTGGATATATAAGAATAATATTTTTTACTTATATGTCCAAGAGGCAGGTATGCACGAAGCCACCTTCATCTACTGCTTGCAACCAGTAGTTCATTGTCCGTGAGTTGCACAGAAAATTTGGTGCGTCCAAATATGGTAGCACGTTGATAGTATGTGTTAAATCTTTATCGTCAATAGGCTGCACTGTGAGCACAGGACTGAAAATGGATTATGAGTCAATCCTGTGATCTAACTTTCTAGCTATAAAATGGGCATTAAAAGCGTTCATCACAAATTTCAGCAAGAACTTTGTCTGCCAACATGTAAAATAACTTTTCGACTGTATCAGCAAATTCCTTGATAAATAATATCTCACTAGGTTGATGAAGAGAAACGTTTGCTCTCATCACCAGTCTTAGTTACAAGAACATATGAACCCGATTGACGATCGTTCGACGTATAATCTTCTTTCATATACGAGGAGGATATCACCGGATAAAAAGTACTAACATTGCCATAGTTCTTGCTAAAATTTGTGTACCCATACTCATCATCTCAACTCGCATTTAATTAGGTTTTGAGGCTTTTTTTATACACTTTTCGTTCAAATCCCTTGGCCTCAATACTAATTCGATTTTATATCCCATTTACTTTTGTATATTAACTCATATTTATTAGTGTTAAACTCCAACATTTCTGCACATTCTCACAAAAAACGTTTGTGCTGATATTTCGTGGTGTCGAAATCATTGAACGCAAATGTTTAAAAACGTGTCGCTTATTAACGTTGGCGTGTCAATAAAGATAATGAATAATTTCTTAACGGCAAATATCGCTATCATAATGCTTAAATAATTTTAGAGAACTTCGATATTTCTTGCATAAGTTACGACGGAGCTAGCATAATTCTTGCTTTGTATTGCTCAATGTCGCTGTATTGGGATCGTCTATGCCACAGCCTTTTGCTGAGGTTGATTTCACATTATAAAATGTCGAGGACGGTTTGACAAAAAAATGTACTTTGTACTTTTTCCAAAACGATGCTATCAGTTTGTTTACGGTTATTGAAGAGGGGTATGGTTAACCGTTAATAAAGTTGTAACTCAAAGTGTGGGAGTCTAAATAAATTATGAATCATATTTACCCTCTGCTTCGTATTTGTGATCGCGTCATATATATGGAAACATGGAAACATTCTGTCATTGCACCTCGGCTTGAAACATGGAATTCGCACATCGTCAGTAATTATCGCCTAATTAATCACACACTTTTTCTCTCTAAGCTTTTCGAAAAGTTGATTTATGAACGCATTAATAGCTCACTTGGGCCCAAACGCTTTCTCTACATTTCAACATGGCTTTTTAAATCAGAAGTCCTGCATTACCTGTCTGCTGGAATATTTGGACCATATAACGGCTTCCATAGATCATGGATTAGCTGTACTGACAGTTTTCTTGGACATTAACGAAGCATTTGATAAGGTTCCTCATTCTCTTCTTCTTCGAAAATTATCATCACTTGGTATTTTCGGGTCTCTATCTAATTGGTTCTTTTCATATCATTCTGATCGCACCTTCTCCGTTTCCGTTAATCGCATATCCTCTGAAACACAACCTATACCAAGTGGAGTCATTCAGAGTAGCGTACTAGGTCCCCTCCAGTTTCTTATATATAATAATGATGTGCAAGATTTCGTGAGAAACTCAAAGCTTTTTATCTTTGCGGATGATATTGAACTTGTTTTAGCTTTTCCAGCCATAGTGATATCACAGGCTATCAACTCTCTCAACGACTATCTTTCAACCCTTTCAAGTTGGGGCTGACAATGGGGTTCAGAATTCACAGCTCTGAAGACGCAATTCATGTGTATACGCTGCTCAATACCCCCCGGTAGTATTATTCTCAATAATACACCACTCGCACCTTCTAACGAAATCAAAGACTTAGGATTTAGATATTCTTCATCTCTCAATTTCAACGAACAAGTAAGATTTCTCATAGCAAGAGCTAGACAGAATTTTGGTCTGATAAATCAAAAATTCCTCCTTCGTGAAAGTAGAATAAGTCTATATAAAATGAAAGTATTACCGCTCTTTGACTACTTTAATAAAGACTACTTCCACATCGCTAGGCGTGACTGTATTCTCTTAGAAAGCCTTCAACGTAGAATTAGCAAAATCATGTTAGGCTATTCTAATCCTTTATCTTATAAATTAAGATGCAATCTACTAGACATTGACCCGCTATGGTTACGCAGAATTCGCCTTAATCTTTTTCTTTTCTTCCGAATCATTACAGAACACCAAGTTAAGCTTGGATCTACCATGCGCTTCCAAGATTGCGAACGTTCTGTACGACGTAACCGAATGAGGCTATTACATATGCTTTTACTCGCACTAAAGTTCGACCAAACATTTTTTTCAATTAGGTATGCGCATCTTTGGAATTCTCTTCCACTCCATTTTCGCATGTGCACATCAACAGATAAATTTAAAACACTCGTAGATTCTCTTACTGCTTCATCGCTATGCGAAATTCTCAAAATAAACACTTCTATAGACAATATATTTTGTCACGGTATTCCTAGTTATTGAACCAATTGTAAGTATTTTGTACATTAGAACATGTATAGAACTGTTCACAATGTCCGAAATACATGGAATTATTGAGTGTCAGGTTACTCAGGGTCTATGTATGTTACATCTATTTCTATTCCCCCCTCTCATATCTGTCTAGGCCTAGGCAACCTGACAGTATCTTAGCCCACGTGCAGTCTCTGACTGTGCGGCACTTTGCCTGGATCAGGCTTGTGCTTTCATACATACATCATACATACATCAGAACCTGGGACTAGTATTATATGTACCTTTACTTGTTGTATCTCTTTAGGCTTATCTTATTCCCTTTTGTTTAAACATAGTTATCCTTATTGTTCCAATTCAGGTTTCTATCGTAAACAAATGTCTCTGTAGAAAAAATTTCAAAACATCTAAAAAAATTATTTTTCTGATTATCTTTTTATAACGCTGCTGTAGTGTCAGGTTACATAGGGTCTATGCATATCTCGTCATAGGTTGGAACTTGCATCACATTTGTCTATTTGTCACATTGCCTTTCATTACATTTTCTATACACCATTATGTATATATCTGTCTTTTATTTCATATGAGGCTTATGAATGTCAGATTTTCATCCAAACTTGCATAACAATAAAATCTACCAAAAAAATAAAAAAATAAAAAAAAATGAAAATCATTATGTTTTTAATGTACATTCTTATTTTTTTGGATGATGAACTACTTCACTTTGATGACCTCTCACCATGATGGTGAAGAGAATATCTTTTATTTTATTCCAGTGTCTTCGAATACAGAACCATCACTGAAACTGGCTCGAAATCTATCCGCCCGAGATTTGTTCCATTTGCGATTCACTCTCCTGAAAATAACGAAAACCCGGTTAGGGAAAACATTTTGGTTCGATTCGTCGACAATTCTTCAAGAGTATTGGAGTACACAGTGTACCCTATCCCCCTGCTATTAACCATACCCTCTCTCATCACCCAGAATTTCTCAGATATTCTTATTCTGATGGATTTCTGTTCCCTTTTCCATCTTCTCAACCAATCTTTCCGTAAAAAAACATGACTTGATGCATATATAATTTATTTATCAATTTGTTTTATGACAATTTATTACAATTCACTCCACTTTTTCCATAATTACCTTCCATCTATGTTCTCCATGTTTTCCCATCCTTGCAATTCGTAAATTCTGACAAAATTTAAATGACACCTTACTGTTATTAGACATTAAAATTTTTTCTTACTTACTGTATATTCGTTCCCATTATTGAACGGAAAAAATGTTCAAAAATCCTGCTCACTTCGGTCATTTGCACTGTTATATTTTCTTATGCTGTTCCGATTTCGATAAACTGATCAGGTATCACATGCCTTGGATGTCCAAGAATATATATTATTTTTATATGCTTGTTGAATGTAAGCAATGCAGAATATCTAAACCCAAGATCTCGTGGGCAGTCAATAATTTTGATGAGCTTACTATTAAGAAGGATTTATATATCAGGTATTGTAGATCTTGAAGGTACGAACTTGGATTTATCTACAGAGAATGGGAGACCATTAATTTTATCCCAGTTGGATAATGCAGTCAAATCTTTGTTCAGCCTGGCAGTGTAAGTTTGTGCTTTTGAAATGGAAAGGAAATGACTACTTCCATGTCGTCTGCAAACAAGAATTTGTTACAACCACGGGTTCTGTGCCCAAGGTTGTTTGTATGTAGTTGCATTCAACTAAACTTTCGCTATAAGCATGTTGCACACAAATGCATGCAATGTGCAAATTAAATTGATAAAACTAAAGCAGAAAGTCACTTAAACTAAATCTAGGATAAAAGGTTAATCTGAGACCTGTCTCCAAGGTACGGATGCTATTCCTGCAGGTATTCTGGAAGACTTATAAAGCACCTTATCTTATAGATGAGAATGTAAACGTGGAAGATGAGAAGTAATACATCTAGAATATGGTAATTAATGCCAAGACTCTCGCATCAGAATAATATATAATGTCATCAAATTGGTCTTAAAATTATTCACCAAAGGAACGTTTTTCTCTCTCGCATTTGGCTCTTTCTAAAGTTCACTTAGCGTCTTGAAGTGGAGGACCATGAACGAAGGGAATGAATTGCTATGTTGCTCAGAACTGAACCACGAGTTTAATTGACAAGTGATTTTAAAATATGAATATTGTCTGAGAAATTCAGAAGATCTCAAATAGAATTTTACTGGTCAATCTTGATTGGCTACACTCCAGTGCGCTTTATTATCACGTGAGTGAGTATAATAATTACATGGATGGACACTAACCATCCACACTGTAACTCGTTCTGTCGATGTGACGTACAAAACATATCTCATGACTTTTCTTCGGTGAAAAGTGACAATGTCACCACACTTTCAGTATCAATTCCTTGCTTCCAAAAGCCATCAGAAAAATACCGGCGTGGTATAACCCAAGTTAATTAATACGCCATACGGTTTCTAGCTTCAATATGTCACTGGTTCTCTGAAGCCGAACATTGAAATTAATTGATCAATAATTAACCATAATATCATAGGTCTTCAAGACTTATACTGTCCTTTTTGACATTTACGGCAGAAAAATAAGTTACCTTGATGGACTTCTGTGGTGCGACGCGACATTGATAGGCGAGACCAATACTGGCAGAGATACATAGCCTCCCTAACAAACTGAAACTGGCTACCATAAAAACTCAGTAAAACTACAACGACTTAAGCGAAGTTTCGAAACTTGACTTGCAAAATCTGCTTATAAATTTAGAATAAGTTTCTCTGCTGTTTTTCATTTATGGGTAACGCAAGGGAGCACATAATTACCCTGAATCTACACAACAACAAAAAAGCTACTTGCGACTCCGACAAGGCAGTAGATTGCTCAATTATTTCCAAAGTGTACATTAAATGGGTTAAGGTAATGCGACTCCTATGGTCACACATCCTGCTACTGTAAACAACATTTTTATACGCATGATAGTTTTTTGCATTAAAGATGTACTATACTATTCACCGAAAAACATTTTGAAGATGTCTCATTTTATCTCTCAGATCTCTGCTACGTTTTTCCAAGAAATGTGGTTGAATGGGGTGAGATTCAAACAAGACGGTGCTATAAAAATAAGTAAGGGTTTTTATCTGGACGCGCCTCTGTCAACGCGCGTGACAGACGTAATTCAAGAATTCAACGGAGCCGGCTAATCCACCTATGAAGACAGCTTCACAAAAGTAACACTAAATCGATGTTCTACAGAATCTAGACAAAATTAAATTAAGTGGACTCGAAGGCAGGCATCCAATAATTGACAATGCATGTTTCAACACGACCCTCTCAATGAATGTCGAATGTTTCACAACTTCTGCGCCTTTTAGGTAAGGTTTCCAAGACGCTGAACAACAGCGGTCTATAAGAGGTCTTATATTTGAAGTTTCCTAAGGCTTTCAAATCAGTCAGTCAGACATTTCTAATGTTCAAGCCAGCGGCAAAATAAATATCTGATATTTTTCACTACCTGATAACCAGTTTACTTCGTTATTGATCCTCACCGCTCCGTGCATTTGATGATAGTTCTGATATCACAATGCAACTAGTGGGGTCCCAAAGTGTTCAGCTATAGGCTTAATATTCTTTATTATATTCATTGTTGATTTGTAACTTCGATTGTTATTGTTTCGTGTTCGCAGATTATATATAACTTACAGGATCCAGTGATTATGAAGATCTGTTGAGACGTGGAAAAAGTTCATTAACTAGTTGCATAATTGGGATCTTCTTGTAAACTATAGTGAATAGTTTGTGTATTCTGCAGTAGACCAAAAATTGCAGTGACTGTTAACAGAAATAAGATTGATATTAATTCTGATCGGTGAGTCAAAAATATAGGAGTGTGGGGAATGTGAGCAACACATTTCTTTGGTCACCCATATGCTCCTGGAGTGCTTGACCAAGAATCACTTTGTGATCCTGCGTTTGAACATCGTGATCATTGTGCGAACCCTATGTAACACTGGCATTCAACTATAACTTTGTGTACCACTTATCCACTGTTTCAAGGCTCACTGAACCTAATCTTACTGTCTCTACCTGCTGACCGCAAACGGCCAGAAACCGGTAGTGGTATGTAATTGCGGGGGATGTGAGCAATACATTACTATGATGTAGCTTCCTTCGAAAATCGTGTTGTCATTGTAACTGAAACTGAATTTTACATGCAGCAATTATGAAAACAGTATCAGACAAATCAACTACGAAATCTCAAAAGATTTGTGATGAAATTTTAAGGTATACGTTAACATACAAAAAACCTTTCATGAACGACATAAATTGCATTAAGAAAGTGTATAAACATATAGTTTTCTGGAGAATGATGAAATGTATATAATAGGATTTACCCGATTTAATTTTCTTAATTTAAATCACATTGATCTATTTTATCTTACTAAGAAGCTCCATCACCTAAAATATTTAACCTCGTGGTAGCTTCCAGTATTGTGACGGAAATTGGTGTAAAATGATTCAATGTTTTGAATGCTTACCAATCATATTATAAATTAATATTTTAAAACTCATAGAACAATATATAATATTTAAATAGAATCAATCCGTTAAGCGTTCTCGGTGTCAGTACCACAATTCATTGATTTAATATTATGAAATTCTGGAGGAAACATTTACTGGTGGAGAATACGAAATAAAATAAACGTGGAGAGAATAAATGACAGTTGTCGTGGACGGGAACCGAAGGCCATGTATTGTTATCAGCACAAAGAATTTATCACACAGCAAACACGGCAAAGACGAGAAATTTAAATTATTTCATCTTGTTTCAAAACAGTATTCCTGAAACAATTACTTGATTGCAGTATGTTGTAGTAGACTGACCACCACAATAATGTCCCCAAGAATGTTAGAGAAAAGACACAGGAGATGAAAGGTTTATCGCGGTAGTTAAAAGAGTGCACGAAGGTACATGGTAGCAATCGCGGAACACGAATCTCGGAAAGTGCATTATCATGGTCAATTGTTATGTACAGTAAAACAATGTTGTTACACAGCCCCCTTCCAAGAAGTCTGGACAGAGGAGACTTCTGATCAGGAATTGACAATTGAACTGGCCAAGCGGTGTCAGGTCGTTCCAGGCTGGAACATAGATTCTCAGCAACCAGTAACTTGGAAGTCAGCCAAGGCTCTTGATCTGCGTGGGCTGATTTTCGGTGGTGAACAAAGTTGTTGTTGGCCTCCGTGGGTCGATGTCGACCATGGATGTACATCACTTCGCATGAATTTCATGTTTTGCAAGTTTTACAATGACTAAAGTGTCCGATTCGGGAGGAACAATCTCTCCCGCAGCGCTTGCAACGATAGTCCGAACTCTGTTGTATTGCGTCAGCTGCAGGCCGGCGGCGTGATCTGCGTTCAGCAGCCAAGAGCTGTATATGATCCTCCCCGGCTTGCAGACGACGCTTTACACAATGCCTCCAAAGGGAGCGGTCAAGAGCAAGTTCTTCCCAGATTGCAGGTGACCAAAGTAGGATACACGAAAACCGATAAGTACTGAGCCGAGTCACGTCTCACTTGGGGTGAACGTGCTGCTAGCGGGAATCGCCAGTCTGGCATGGTCTTAGTATGAACCCAGTAGGAGCAGATGTAGGCACATCCGTAGGCTTGACAACGAAGAACCAGAAGCTTCGAAAACATAGTCCGTGCTGAGAAATTCCTGCACCCCGGGTCAATGGCGAACGACCTTGCCTGCAGAAAGCTGAGTGGCGTGTAGTCGGGCTGGTAAGGACCTTGTCTGCTAAGTTTCGTGTTGGGCGGCGTGTGTTGATGGTAGGGGCTACCGGGAGGATGGCGACAGGCGTCGGCGCGGGGTGGCGCGTGCCACGATTTACAGAGCGGAAGGTGCATATGTAGTGGAACGGATACACGAAGAATGCGTGTATTTCGGGCTACCGGATAGGATGGCGACAGGCGTCGGTGATCCGGGGGTGGCGCGTGCCACGATTTCCACAGCGGGAGGTACTTACGTACCGAGGGGATACACGAAGAATGCGTGTACTCCAGGTTACCGGATAGGATGGCGACAAGCTTCGGTGATCCGGGGGTGGCGCGTGCCACGTTTTCCAAAGCTGGAGGTGCATGTGTACCTGAGAAGTGAGAAGAAGAAAAACTCTGGTGCATGGGTTTATGGCTACGTCCGAGTTATAGTGAAGATGTACAAAAAGCATGCACGGGATATACCAAGCGATAATAACGTGTTCCCATCTTCCATTCACAGTTACACACGCCTGTGTTACTTACGAATCAATCCTGGTAGTGGTCGGTGTTTTCATGCACACCTCCGAAAGAATCTGGGCACTCGTTTCGACTTGGTCGACTATCGCCCTGTGATACTGATACTGATACTGATACTGATACTGTTAAATACCCGCTGCATAAATCGCAAATGTGCCGTTTCGGACACTACTCACTGTGGAGATGGCCGATTGCGGGTAAATACACATGGCTATTATCAAATATGGTGGGGTTGCCATGAAAGTCTCATGCTGCACGAACCCACTGGCTTTCAGCCATGCTACTTTTTCCGTAACAAACGTAACGCAAGCACGAATGTCAGGATGGGAAACATTGTGTATGGTGTGACGAATGCGCCGTCTAAAATCAGACAGGGTAAGTAGTCGGAAAGCGCTTTGCGATAGGTTGCAAAGGATATTTTTCGAGCCATCAGGCAAGGTGAGATGTGTGATGAAAGAGTATGCGTCCCAGAGCTGTGCGATGCCGGCATCGGTAGCTTGCACTACAGCGATTTCGCTGAGGTCGAGAGAGAGTGGCCAGTCTATCACACACGTAGAGATAGGAATTGTGGCACCAAAGATATATAGTATGTCAGTCGTAAAATGACTGGCAAAATCCTGGTGCATAGTCTCTCTAGGAGAGTACCTACCCGACGATCCATTGATTGATGTACGAGGGGCTTATAAGCAGTAAACAAAGTAAACTGTCTGCCCTGTAGATTGTGTTCTAACCCGACTTGTGAATTGATCAACAAGTGTAGTTATGTGATGCATATGACGTTTTGATGTAAAAACGTGTTAAAGGAGGTAAAAATATTATCCTGATATAACGCCCATGTAAATCTGGAAAAGACATACCGGAAATAAATCTCGAATTGTGCGTGGATATTGGGCTTACCAATTGTAGTACACGAAGAATTCGTGCATCACGTCGGGCTCACCAATTTGTAGTGCACGAAGTATTCGTGTATCACGTCGGGCTCACCAATTTGTAGCGGTTGATCCAGCGGAGATTTCACCACTAACTGAGTACGCCTTCTGATTATTGTACCCAACAAATCATAACACACTTCTGAACGTAACACGACATACAGATCCCAAACAATCCGACGATAGACTTGTCCCAAAGCAGAACACGTTAGCAGCGTGAATAATATATGCAAATTGTGTACATATTTTGTTTGTATCACTATAACAAAACAAATGACAAAATATGCAGGATTATTGTAATAAAATATGCCATGATGAAAACACCATAATATGCAGTGAAAAATACACAAACGTTATCACAAAATTGAGAAATTTCTTTTGCTAACAATCATACATAATGTCATGAATATACAAAAATATGAAGTATTAAATACTATTACCGAACTCATAATATTGTTCTATCTAAACAATTTTATTATGGATTCAATTATGAAAAAGCAATGTTCTAAGCACATCGTACATACCGTCAGCTGAGAAATCCAACAAACAAACTGATAGTGGTGTGATTATTCTAGAGAGAAACAAGAATATTTTGTCCCTCTTTGGTGGAAAAATTAGGATATGGTGTTCGCCATTTCTATTGTTTAATAAAAGATCTCAAAAATAATTTTCGTCCGACCCAAAACTGAATGTTAAGTGACGCAAAGTCTGTAGCTATGTAACTGAGGAATATTTGCAGCAAAGAAAATGTATCACTTTTTGTTTTACAATCTTTTTGCTGGCGCTCGATTTCACTTTGTAACGTGTTTGTCGGGGATGGTATGTTATTATTTTTGCTTGTTATTCATTACATATTTTCCGTATTTTTATTTCTGCTATTATTTTAGAATTATGGGAAATGCAGTGCTTGCCGCTTCACCTGCTGGCGATTCCAAACCAAGTGAACCCTCAGTGGAAAAACCTGATCGAAATTCTGACGGACCAGGGACTATCGAAAATATTCACAACAAAGCCCATGAGGTGTTTCCCGTTCCGTTTAATGGAGCAAAATTAGTCGTAAACAAAGGATTATCGCAGAATTTTCAAGTTAATCATTCTTTGAACCTAAGCAGTGAAGATCAAGTTGGATACAGGTTTGGGGTCACTTATGTTGGGCACAACAAAGTATCAGATACGGAAAGTTACCCTGTGTTAATGGGTGAAATTCAACCAAATGGATCAATGCAAGCTCAAATTATCCATCGACTTGCCCCTTCGTTGTTTCTGCGTTATGCTGCTCAATCTCAGCGCAGTCGAATGGTTGGACAGCAACTTGTGACTGAGTTTAAAACTCCAAAATGGCAGTCTGCTCTTACTGTCATCAACCCCGATCTTGCTCGCGGACAAGTAATGGCAGCTGTTGACATCATGAGGCAGGTTACCTCCCGAACCACATTTGGTAGCATGTTTTTTTATCAGCGCTCATCACAACTTAGTGGCAATCAGGATGGTGTTTGGAGTGTCGGTGGTAAGTACAATGGCGATAATTGGCAACTGGCTTTGACCGCTAGACCATGGCGGTTAGGGTTTCATAGTAGTTTTCATATGCAAGTGAATGAAAATTTGCAGTTGGCAGCGGAGCTTGAATCCACCCATCAGCAGCAATCAAGTACAACGACAATCGGTTACAAGTATGACATCCCAAAAGCCAACGTAACTTTCAAAGCGCAATTAGATTCTGATTGGAATATTGCATCCTCTTTGGAAAAAAAATTGACACCTTTCCCTTTTACGTTTACACTGTGCGCCCTTGGAAACCAAGCCAAAGCTAAGTATGCCTTTGGAATCGGCCTCATGGTTGGCTAAGCACTTATTTTTTTATAAACAGTGATTAAATCTTTTTTTATCTGTGCGTCGTTAGTTATAGCGCCATGGATCTCATGGTTGTTGTACATAGCTCTTTTTAGCTACATTTTTGAACAAAGTATATACTTAAAACTTTTTTCTCCTAACTTTGGGAATCGGTGTTTAAATATGATAAATCAATTCTCGTGCTAATATTACAAACAAATTTTTTTATTACATTCTTTTAGTTGTGCTCATTTTGCGTAACCGAAATCACTCTTTGCCTTGCCGTTTTCTCATTCAGATGGTATGGTACGAAAGCACAAGCCTGATCCAGGCTAAGTGCCGCACAGTCGTAGACTGCACGTGGGCTAAGATACTGTCAGGTTGCCCATGCTTAGACAGAGGGGGGAAATATAAATGGTAGTTAGACTACAGTCGGGTTTCAGCATGCAGCACATTACCGTTCGTCAATCGATTTAGCACGATGTTAGCCGCACAGCACAGAAATGCTGCACGATTGCACATCTGAGCATTTTCTCAGTCAGAATCTGGTTATCACGATCATATTGACCTGTTTTAGGTAAGAATGAGCAGTTTACAGCTTGGTAATGTCGAGTCGCGTAAACAAGACTAGCGGTCGATTGGCATTACACGATGTGTTCCCGTCAATATTATACAATGACACCCCTCACTAAACTCGGGTCAAAAATGCTGAAACAAGTCGACTTGCACTCTATGACTGTGCGGCACAATGCCTGATCCAGGCAAAGTGCCGCACAGTCCAGGACCCCACGTGCGCTAGACAGATATGGTAAAGGAAAATAGCAATGGCAGTGAGACTCCGGTGTGTATACGCATGCAGCTCACAACCGTTGGCAAATCAATTTAACACGATATTAGCTGTCCGACACAGAAGTGCTACACGATTACCCATCCGTGCGGTAATGATTTATAGTAAAACATTCAACTAATTACGTTAGCCGGTGTTTGTGTGATATCCGCTTATAAGCCAACAGTACCACTCGCTTTATAATATGACTAAATTGAATGATGAAGAGCTAGTTTCCGCTCCATCGCATTAATCTCGAAAGCGTTCTAATCTATTTTACAACGACCATTTGTATTACAGTTGTAGTCGATTACTTAATCGCAACTTTGTGAAATAAATTTTGGAATATGTGCCTTCAATCGAGGTACATAACGTCGCGCTGAGACTGGACCTTAACGTGGTGCGATGGTTTGTGTACCTTCATGACCCATTGAGCTATACTGGTTGGTGTCTTGGTGCCAGCTGAGCGACTCATAACAGGAAGGTCAATAGATAGAGGTCAGACAAACTCAGTCTCAACCCACTGCCTTGTGGTTCAGGCTTTTTAGCCAAAGGCTCCGGGTGCGGCCCCCTACTTCGGCCTGGGCAACCGGGTAGTATCACGCCCACAAGCAATTATGAAAATAAAGGTATAAATGATAGATCCCGTGTTCTCACGCTCTCTGCTCAAAATGCTTTAAATGATCTCACACTGCATGCAAAGTTTTTGATAACTGTTTTCCGTTTTGTGGTTCTCTGGTTAGCCCTGACAGAAGTGCAGCTTGTTCATCGAGGTTTCCGAATTCAGCCACTTCGAATATTTTGCCTGCTTCGAATGCCTCCAGAGCGTTCTTCCGCCCACGCGTACCATTCAAATTAGCGGCGTTTAATGTACGGACTTTAGCTAGCATCGGACAGCAGGCAGCCTTGGCTCGCACGCTTGATAGCCTCGACGTCGATGTGTGCTGTTTGTCGGAAACACACATGCATAACTCTAGCTCAGTTACACGATTGTCTAACCCTTCGAACTTACGTAAGTCACACTATCTACGTTTGTCCACTGATGACGATGCCATGGTATCTGGTCAAGCTGGTGTCGGAATCGTCTTGAGTGAGCGAGCTGAGGTCGCACTGTTAGACTGGATCCCCGACAGTCGCCTTTGTGCAGTAAGACTACAGGGTTCGTGCAAAAAGGCCGATTTCGCAACCAATCCCGCGACCTGTTGTGGTTGCTGCCTATGCACCGACTAATTGTAGCTCTGAACTTGACAAGGATGAGTTTTATGGAAGATTACAAGAACTCATTAGACTTGCATCGAGGAGTGACATCGTTGTCCTAGCTGGAGACATGAATGCACGTGTAGGCCGTCTATCTTTAAACGAGCATTTCGTGGGTGGACGGTTTGGTCTCGATTGTCATCGTAATGACAACGGCGAAAGATTGCTTAACTTGTGCTCAGAGCACAGACTGTACCTTGCCAGCACTAACTTCCGCCATTCGAAGCGTCACTGCTCCACCTGGAGATCTCCATCGGCGGCCTTGTTCACGCAAATTGACCATATTGCTATCAGCTACTCCTGGCGAGGGAGTGTGCAAGATTGCCGCTCCTACTGGGGCACCTGTCTAGAGTCCGATCATGCGTTAGTCTGTGCTAAGCTCTCGATGCGTTTTGGTGGGAAACGTAGAAATGTTGCAAGGCAGTTGAATGTTGCTAGGCTTAACGATCTCCCGGTTCTCCGAGGGTTTCAGGCCAATTTGAGTCTGCATCTGTCTACAGTTCCCCAAAATAGTATCGATGACCAATGGAGTGGGATTCAAACCTCCTTGGAAACAGCCGCGTTGGATAGTTGTGGGTTGACTTCCCGTGTAGCTCAGCACTGGGTTTCTGCGAATTCTCTCCAATTAATGGACCAACGTCGGTTGCTTTCTGCTGATAGCATACATGATGCGTCACGAAGGCTTATTAAACGTAAACTGGTTGCCAGTTTGAGAACCGACAGGGAAAGTTGGTGGAGTTCTAAGGCTACGGAAATGGAATCTGCGGCAGCTGTAGGCAATTTCAGAAAATTGTTCCAACTCATCAGAACAACTGGAAGCGGGCGACCAGGCATCAGTGAGTTGATACGTGAAGCAGATGGTTTGCCAGTTTTTAACATGCACAGACGCATGGAGCGATGGGCAGAACATTTTGAAGCACAGTTTAACTGGCCTTCTGCACCCACTGATTTCGAGAATACGGAACACTGTACCCCATGGTCGATTTCTCTTGAGGCCCCGACTCAATCAGAGATTTACAGTGTAGTCCGGAGCCTTAAGCGCTATCGGGCATCAGGTGGTAATGTCTTGATTTCGTCTTTATTCAAAGATGTCGGTTTCGCTTTAGTTCGCGAACTTCAAGCGCTGTTCGCCAACATTTGGGCTGAGGAACGCGTTCTGATCCCTCGGAGAGAATCAGTAATTGCTCCGATTTTCAAAACGGGATGGTGCGATTCATGGGAAAATCATCGGGGTATCAGTCTCATTTCAGTAGCTCCTAAAATACTGGCGTCCATCCTGCTTCACCGATTGAGTACCAAACGGGAAGAGCAAACTGGGTTTCGTGCCGGTCGAGGGTGCATATATCTATTTTTGACACTGTCGGTTACTGGAGTAACGCCATGCTTTTCGTAGACCAACTATCGTGGTATTCCTTGACATCCGATCGGAATTTGATTCAATCGATCGCGAAAGTCTTTAGAACTGTCTGCTGAGACATGGAGTGCCCGAGAAGTATCTTTTGATCTTGAACTATATTGCCAAACTTCAGGCAGGGTTCGAGCGTACGGACAATTGTCGTCCTCGTTCAATATCTCCAGCGGGGTGCGGCAGGGCTGCCGTATCTCGCCGTTCCTTTTTAACTTCGCGATCGACGATGTCCAGAGAAAAGCTTTCGCTGGTCTGGTGGGCGCAGGTGTTGAACTTCTGCTGGGTGAGAGAGCTACCGATCTAGATTATGTGGATGACATCGCACTTCTGGGAGATGACCCTCATATGATGCAACAATCCCTGGACCGCCTGGCACTTGAATCTTCAAGGTATGACATGTGCTTTGCGCCTAACAAGTGTAAAACTCTTCCGAACCCAACTGTGTGCGATGTCAATCTTGAATTGGTCGACAGCTTTTGTTCACCTTGGCAGTTGTATCTCTGCTGCGAGCGGAAGATGTCCGTCGACTTTCTGTTTTTGGCACCCGTTGCCTGCTTAGAATTGCTCGCATTCGGTGGCAGCATCGTGTTACAAATTTAGATGTCTGCAAGCGGGTGTTAGGACCAGGTGGCCACGGAGTGAGAGAAATGCTGATGCTTGCGATGGTTGTGACATGTTTTAAGAATGCCTACTCACCGTTTACCGTACCGCGCCTTATTCGCAGAGTCTTGCAGAAGCTGGGAGAAACGATCGGGTGGCCAGTCCATGACGTGTCGCGTTGGAATGAAGAAACTCACCGTAGCGCTAGGCTCAGTTGGGCGTATTCGTTTGCCTGGGTGGGGTCCAAAATCTCCACCTAATAGTTGGCTGGAAACCTTACGAGATATGGCTGCAAACCGAAGTTAGTGGCGCCACTGTATTTTTTATTATATAAAAAACAAAACTCACAAAATCGCATGCAATGAAACTACAAAAACAAGAGGCTTTTGCGTATTCCGCTTGCCTGCTTTCCCTTTTCCACGCGCTTGCTTATCTGCTTCATATTGCTTGGCACTTTGTCTGGCTCCAGACTTGTGCTTCATGATGATGATGCTTGGCACTTTGTCTTGCTCCAGACTTGCGCTTCATGATGATGATGACATGACATCGTCACTCTACAGTAAAGATAGTTTTAGGACAGGTTCAGATATCTATTCTGTATTTTCTAATTTGTCCATCTACAATGTGTTTAAGATGCGATTCTTACTCCGTAAATTACTGGAATTCAACTTCCGTGCGTGTCCTACTTTTTCATCCTCTTGTTGATCACGGTACCTAGTAGAAATGATCTGCAATACTGACAGTTTTACAAAATAATGATGGGAGACGTTAGAGTCTCTTCACATATAACTTATGAGTGAGGTTTTTCTCCCTGTGTACGTACATGAATACTTCGTTGAATTATTTTTAATCGTGTAATTGTGTCTGCTGTTTCCGATAATTCTTCTGGGAGTAGATAATGCACACAGCTTTTGTTCCCTTGCAGAGGCCATATTGCCTATTCCGTGTGCAGTATCTAATTCCTGTAATGGCAAGTAGTTTGCTGACATTTTACAACCTGGTTTTGTTATCTCGTATGTCTTGTGAGAGAAACCAATCCTAACTTCATTGACGAATTAATCCATTAAGCAACTGTTATTTTAACATCGCCCGAGTTTTTTCTCCAGCTAAGCAGCATTTTGCTTCTCCAAACTCATCAAAGTTACTCAGCGTTTCTGCACGGATGTGCAATCGTGAAGTGAATATTGAATTGCAAAGCCTGATCCAGGCAAAGTGCCGCGCAGTCACAGACTACACGTGGGCTAAGATACTGTTAGGTTGCCCACGCCTAGACAGATATGAGAAAGAAAATAGTACAGGAAATGATAGTGAGACTACAGCCTGTTTCAGCATGCAGCTCACTACCTGTAGCCAATCAATTTAGCACAGTGTTAGCCGCACAGCACAGACGTACTGCACGATTGTGAAGTGCTTCTATGCTGTCAGCTATTATCGTCTTAGATTGATTTGCCATCGTCAATGAACTGCATGCGAAAACACACTGGTGTCTCGCTGCCATTCCTACTCTCTTTTCGTTTATCATATATGTCTAGAATTGGAAAACCGGACAGCATCTTAGCCCATGGGCAGTCAATGACTATGCGGTACTTTGCCTGGATCAGACTTGTGACTTCATACATACTGATCCTTCCACGTTTTCAAGTGGGCGCTGTAGTAGTAAACAAAGTTGAACCTAGAAGTGACTGCTTAATGGGTTCGTACTGCGAAGCACGGTGTTTCAATACAGAATCACAGTGTGATATTTGGATACGTGCCGGGACGCTTAGAAAAGAATAATGTATTTTGGTTGCTGAATTTACACTTCAACCGTTACGAAAGTAAGATTTGATGCAGTAAGCCTTGAAAGCGTAGAAAATTCGTAAATAGCTTTGTAACCCCTGGTAAATTGGGCTCTGTGCCCCATGATGCTTAAATACAGAATCACAGCCGATTCCGTGTCAAGTGCTGAAACGGCCATGAATTTTCGCCCGCATTTTAACGTCACCGTCGGTTTCTGGATATCCGCCGCCATTTGATGCCGTTTTCCAGCTTTAATTCAGCGACCTCAAAGTGAAATATCGTTTACTATTTTTCTAGCTTCATTGTACTTAAGCTTGCTATAAGCACCGCCACACAACCAGAAATTTTTTGGGCATGTGAACTGTGGTTGTCTTGAGCGGAACAATACATTGGTCATTTCTGAGCGTTTCATTGCTTGAAATAAAGTCACGCTTTTATTTTGTTTTTAGTTGTAATATTTAATAATAATAAACGCTGTTATATAAAATTGAAACAGTCAGGCTGTTCAATCGCAATAGCACAAAATGCACGTGTTGATGCAGTTAAACTCATGAGCATGCAGAAAAAATTTCTTTCCATTGCAGCTCGCTGTGTACGGATTTCATTATCAACACTTCGTCGAACTTGTTTTGAGCTACTGATATTTTGAAAGTAGTTTCCACTATTATATAGCGAACCTATCGTTTTCATTAGAAGCAACTTCGAGAGCAGACTGTGTGCACCCCAAGCGCATGCGTAAATGTGATTAAGCAAGCAATAGAAGCATAGTGTTCGGCAATTTCTGACGAATATTTATGTGGGTGCAGTCTATTCCTAAGGACGCCGCTTTGTACTCAAATTCCCAAGAATCTTCATTGAAGCCGACTCATCCTCGAGGAGGAGATAGTCGCACACAAATAACAAGTAAGTCTACTCCTCACCTCTCGGTGTTCAATGGGGTAGATCGCAGTAGCGCGTAATTCACGTCTAGGATCGCTCTTTTCATAGCTCGTTAGCAATGCGTTTACTTCTATGAAAATTCCGGGACTAACATTTAAGTAGTTCAACGCCACTCAGATTAAAAAGCATCCGCTAGTTGATCACGCACGATGTTGCTAACACCAATCTGATTAAACACAACAATTAACCGGCTAGTGATGAGTCAGCTAACAAGACACTCATTTGATTTAGTGAAGTTGAAACCGTTGTTTAATGGAAATAACTCAGCCGCCTCTATGGAAATGACCCATTGTGACCCAACGACACAAGTTGATCTACAGGATTCACTATCTTTATTGGATTTATTCCAATGAGAGTGGTTCAAATTGTTCCTAGTGTACGAATGAACAGATTAGTTTGGTTCAAATTCGCTAAACTGTACAAAGCAGTTCACTGAAATCGCAACGAACGAAGTTTTCACTGATGATGCTTTGGAGTAACATTTTGCCATCACCTTTTAGACCTGGATCTATCGCAGAATTATCATCAGAAACGCAGTTGAAAAAGATAGCTATTCGTTATTACCTTTTCAACTATAGGGTCGTTATTTTTAGTTCTTATTATACTAAAAAAGAGTTTCAGCATTATATTGGTGTCGTCTCTCACGTTCCATAAGGTTTTTATTGTTTGTTGTTTAAGGACTGTTGATGAACGTTATTCTAGCTTCTGTATTTCGTTGCATGCATTTGCAAATATTGCTATATTTGCCTAGACATAATTGCAACGTGATTAACAGTTCTCGTGGCTTATTTACTCCTTCAAGTCTGATTTTCGTAGTCATGGCGTTTATTTTGTTTTAAAAGTTGCCAAATATTTCAAACAATAACAAAAGTGAGGAGATGAAGAGCAATGGTAAGGCCCGTAGCACGATGCGCTCATTTTGTTTCATTTTTGCAGCTTCCATTCCACGCATTTGTGCATAAAAACTATCTAGCAGCCTCGACGTGTTTGGACATTATTTCACCAACTGCCTGGGATTGAACTTCGTACGTTTTTGGAACGTAGTCATTATCTTACAATAAATGACAGTAAACGGGACAACCATCGTCAACGAAACAAGTCTACTGATTGCGCATGAAATTAGAGGGTAAAAATAAAGGGTTACTCGCTGTGTCAATTGCAGCAGTTGGCTATAATTAACTGCATGTCACGTGTGCGTGATGCTATTTAAAGAGTTCAAAATGTTATGCTTTTCAGAGTTGTCATAGCTAAAATACAAATCACAGTTTATACTCAGCCGAGGTACTTTGCTTTCCCAATTAAATTGCACACGCATTTTACTACTCCTTCAAAAAACTTTTCTTCCAATGCCACCCCGTTTGGCCATATGGTATTTGCTTAACAGATGATCATCGTTATCTTGTTCAAACAAACCGATCTGCGGATACTGGTACGAAATGTCCGTCCTCTCTCTCTCAGGTGTCATGTTATCGGTCCAGCAATGCGGCAACTGCTTTTGCTTTGGTGCAAGTTTGAACTTGTGCTTGTCATGATCTCCTTGGCAAGTTTGTTGGTACACAACGGAAAATGTTTGTGTGGCTGTCATTCCTCCTATTATCATATGCATTCGTAATCAGCTGTTTCCTGTACAGAGATGATAAAATACTGGCCGAATATCTTGCATACTGGGCTTATTAAAAAGCCATCAAGTATATACGTTGCTGTTTATTGCTTATAATCTGTTGGTGTTGTGAATGTTTGGGATCTTTCGCATTCACCCGTGGCCAAAATACACTTGTTGGAAATGGCAACGTGTGAACAACTCACAACATACTTGGATTTGCTTCTGTCTGCTCTGCGTACACTATCCACATCAGATATCTTCGCATGAGCATTTTTGATTTGGTATTAGGCGGCCGACTAATTGCTTCCTTGTAAACTCGGCCATAGCAATCCCAATCTGGGTCCGCAGCAACTTCATTTTTTCACGAATATGTTAGATGACCCAAAAGTAGACTTTTCAAAACTTTTCTTGCATAAGGCTCTCGGTGGGTGATTTTGCATAAGGAAAATTCAATCGAGTACATAAATAAGTCATATGCAAAAGCGTCAAGTAAATTTTTGCTGTGTTATAATGCAGAAAGTGTTTTAGTTGACTTAACGTCTAATCTAGTCGATTCATGGAGCTCAAATAACTGTGGAGTGAATTTAGCCTGATTCGATTAGCTTAGATTGAAATATGCGGACGAGTTAATGAGTTTCTTGGAACTAAATCGTTTAATACGCCGTTGGTCTGATTTGACTTGTTATATATTACTGTCAGTGTCTTAAGTGAAATATGGATAATAAGGCCATGAACACCCCCTTTTGTAAAAAATAGCTCTTTGTTACGTGCACTACTGTTTTTGTTAACACCAATCAACCTGGTCATTCTCATCACCCCTATACTTGCACAAAATATGACGACTTAGTCCTGCGATTTCACTTGTACTCTATTCGCGAGGTTCAAGGAATTCAAAATACGGTGGTAATTTAATGACATTTAACACTACGTTTCTGCGGAACACTTATACGCAGTGCAATTTAAAAAGACAATGCTTGTCGCCTGCTATCACCGAGATGTTTTCGGTCTGGTTGCCGAAAATTCGCATCCGCTAGATTCTTTTCATAGACGCCTTTAATCAAAAAAGGTCAGCTTTCTAAACTGTTGCTGTGTAAAGTTAATAGAACCTTCCCTTTTAAAAATTTCAACCCACATCTTATACTGTTTCGTTTAGTTTAAAATTTATTCTCAGAATTTTGAATGTTCTTGGACAATGCATTTACAGTGAAATACTATCATTGGCGTGATCGATCAACTAGTAGAGGACAGCAAATTTTTCGCTCACTTGCTTCTTCTGGAAATAAACGAGAAAGGATCTAGCTTTGTGTTGGACCTGTTTATGGATGAGTAAATTTCATATTAATCTTGTGGAATCCGCGCTCCAGTAATGCTGCACATTATCAGTCAGCCTCATAATATAGTGTGGTACATAAGCATTGGAGGCATTGTGTAAAGCGTCGCATGCAAGCTGGAGAGGAGCAGATACAGCTCTTGGCAGCTGAACGCAGATCACGCCGCCGGCGTGTAACTGCACCGTACAACAGAGTTCTGTAAAACATGAAAACATCATGCAATTGTGATGTACATCCATGGTCGACATCGACCGAAGGAGGCCAACAACAACATAAGCTGGATTGGGCTATCCTAATGAAGGACAATCACAATGGAGTTCTGATATTTACTAGCTTATAGGGCCTTGCAGAAATACTGTTACTCAGATTGGGGTGCGTGTTCAGTAAACCCTTTTTGTGGTCCTTCCTTATGTGTAACCTCATCAGAATTAAGTCTTTTAAACTCAAAAGCGTGTTGTCATGTGTTTATCATTAATTGAATTTCAACAACATTTTATCCTCTCATGCGTCTAAACCTACATAATTAACTCAGTTCTTTTGCACAAGCGGTCCTCTTCACTTTGCCAAGCAATCGACATCCTCAGTGAATAGACATTCCTCCATTGTTATTACGATTGTCGTCCAATAAGTATGTCTGTCCTAAGGCATCGCCAATTTTTCACTTGCGCTTGATAGGCAATTGGAATGATGTGAAACCATCCACCACCTGTTTGTTTCGCATATTACGAACATCGGTGCATGGCTATCTTGACTTGTCAGTTAGGGTTTTCTTCAAACGTGCACAGCTTGTCAATCATGGTTGCAACACGCTTGGAATATCCGTTTTGGCGCCTATATTATCGGTAACTGTCATCTCTAGCAGGCAGCAAGCGGAATAAAAGTCAGACTGTCTAACTGGACTGAAATCGGGATATGAGCATGGGCTTAAAAAACAACGGAACATATTTTCATTCCAGAAGCGCTAGATTGTCTAGAATGAATAGAAACGTTGTTTCCGGTGAATTGAATCACATCTGCTGTAATTAGATTTGTATGCGATAATCATCGGTAGTGTAAAGTGATGATTGGCGTACATTGTTAAGTATCCATAACATAATTTTTAAGATTTTAGGGTTGATTTTAACAGTTTTATTTATTCTTCTATGAAAATAATCAATAAGCTCTAACTTGTTCGATAAATTAACTTGATCATTTTCCAGTGGGTGGAGAAACGGTTGGCATAGTAATGTTTGAAACTAACAATTACAACTGTGATATGGTATCCACATTCAAATAATTGTCGGATATTTTTAGGACTTTACCCTTCGGTCGATCTTACCTATATACTTTTCAATTGTTTACTAATCATCATTATCGTATGTGCCGCATTCTAATTCATCAAAATAAATTTCTGAAACCTGTCGTTTCAATGTTGCAAACCTCCGAATGTATGAAGGGAAACTTAAATAACCGTATTCCCACTTTCGTCCATTCTCTTCTCCAAAATCAGTTTCAGACTACATGATGTCATTCTCAGAATTCAGAAAGTTTTATGGTACAAAAAGTAGTAAGCTTATCAATTACCATAGAATGACGAGGTATATCGAGTAAAAGTATAAAATCTTACGAAAATCACTAGGGACAGTCACATACCGCATGGTTCGTCATATACTCATTCAGTTTAGAAGCGAAAACCGCAACGGATTCCGAGCGTATGATTTCTTCAGGCAAGATGCGCTAAGTGAAACACATTCTGACCGAGAAACAACTACGACGAATATCCCATCAAGAATGCGGAATGTTTAAAACCTTTGAATGTTATCGTGTTCTAGTAAAGCCATTAGGCTTTAGCAAGTGTTTCTGGAGATGATTTTCAATATGCAAGATATTGAATGCCAACAAGAGGTCACTCCATATCCGTCGTTTGGTAAAATCGTGTAGATTTAATTATAACATTCGTTCTTTGAAAGGCAAATTTCTGTAACTTTGTCGCACGATGTCAAGTAGTTCGATATCCTTCCACGGCTCGGATCGAATATTCCATAACAGGACGTACATACGTATTAATTAACCGGGGTAGTGTTTCGGGCGTGAAAATCTTGATTATCTTTTTTAGAAGACTCAAGATACGACAGACTTTATTGTACACTGTTTGGCAATGATGTTCAGGCTTAATAGTAAACTACACATCGATACCGAGATCTTGTCAAACCGACACGTGTGATGCAGAGATTTTCCAAGCCGCAGCATGTTACATTTCGTATGGTTAAATGGTAACTCATTTGTCTGGGACTAACGAAATAAGGTGCACAGCTCTCGGTGTAATGCCATACAATCATTAACAGACCTAACATGTTTCCATATTTTAATGTCATCGGCAAACAGTATCAAGTTACATCCAATATCCTCTACTATATCGTTTATGTACACTAAGAATAGAAGAGGTCCAAGTACCGAGCCTTGAGGAACTCCACTTGTGTCGCCTATTCTTCTAGAGATGGTGCTGCCGACGCGAACTTGGACGTGTCTATCAGTAAGATAGTCCCTAAGCAACATTTCCGTCATTCCATAGGCTTCGAGCTTTTTATTAGAATGTCATGGTTGACTCTATCGAAAACTTTGGAAATATCGATGTACAGCATCACCTTCGCCTAGTGCCTTGGTCCAATCTTCGAACGTTGTAAGAAGGTTAGATAAACAACAACGATTTCTTCGAAAACCGTGTTGTGCTGCGTTCCAAATATTCTGGTTTTCAACATGTTCTCTTATGCGCACAGTCACCGTGCGTTCTACTAATTTAAAGGTCGCCGGAATTAGCGTTACCGGTCTATAGTTTACTGTGTCGGTCGGCCTTGAGCAGTGGTAAAAGGATAATCAATTAAAGTGGCTTGACCGATTTCATAAATTCAGAAACCTAGCCTTTCCGCTTTTACATATAAATATCTATCGATTAGAAAATCACTTGTCTTACTCGTCATTTTGATTAGTCGGTGCCTAACTACCCACACCATCCGAGATTGCTCTGAATCGCACAAACACTACGCGTTACTTTCACCTACAAACCGATTTGTCCATTTCAAACTTGTCAACTTGAACGGTGAATTATTCAACACCGAATTTGACAACAATGATTGAAAGTTACGTGTGCATGTGTATGTGGTTGCATGGATGCAGATCGAAATGTTGCAGTGTGAAACACGTCAGGAGTTCTTCTCCATGCACACAGGTTTATATTTAATCACTCGGATAAACGAGCTCATTTACATTTGACAATTAATTTGGAACGCCATTGCTTGTCATGTCAGCTTACGGTTGCCTAATCAGCGGTACCACCTTTTGTGTTGTCATCGAGATTGTTCAACGCACCGGCTTGCATTATGCATACAAGAATTCAATTGGTCGTGATTCGCTCCATCATCTCTCAGGTCTTCTACACTGGTGGAATAATTAGAGCAAATTTTAATTCGCTTGAGATTATTCTTCAACTGAATAAGATATTGTGCCGTATCGGGATAAATTGGGTTGCCGCGGTGTAGGCATAGTACGTTGCGGTTCCTATGGTTTTCGTAGTTCTATCCACGACGTTTGGATTAACCGTAATTCTTTATCACTTGGGTATAAAATTGGTACCCACAATGATCAGAACAATATGTGCGTCAGCTTAGCACACGGCCACTTAGTGAAATTCTATTGTGTAGCGTATCCAAACGCCTATCAATTAAATGTTCTCCATGTACTGCTTTTTACCAAAGTAAAGCGGAGAGACGCAACCATCTTATTAGACTCAGCAGCCTGATAAGAATCGTTAAGTCAAATGGAGTTTTATAGGTTTCGTTTTTAACGTACAATCCGCGTTTATAGAAGGTCACACGAATGGCGTTCGCTAGTGTCGGGACGAAAGAGTCAGTCATTGAATGTGGATTTAGCCTGTGAATGTCACTACGGCGTTTTGAGTGCATTGTGTCTGCGCGGGTAAGAACCTAGTATGTATTGAATAAAACCGATGATGGGCTACAAACCTGAATCATTAAATTATTTTCTATCTATTTGTAGACGGGATAATATCGCAATCTATGAGACTGTGTGGAGTATTCCCTTATTCTACGTTTGTGCAACTTATCCATCTAGCTGCCTTGCCGCAATGTTTACTTGTGGTTTAGATTGCGTTGTGATATTTTAGGCAACTCGTGTTACATTCGATGAAAAATGTGCACGTATATAGAAAATATCAACGGCTCACTCATTGCATCTTGATTGAAAGATGTGGCTTAAGCTTTTACTACAATTTGCTATAGCTCGGATTATTTTACTCAGGCAAGTTTGTTTGGGGTGCTCTTTCTTGAAATGTACCCGATTTCAAGTGTTCGATGTATTGCACTGGAAAAATCCAATCAGATGACGGATCGGTACTTAACTTCGGTTTCATGAATTCAGGAATTCGTCCAATGGATAGAATGCCAGCTGTCGTATTTGATTTTTAATTATTATCACTGCACTATTTACACTTGGGTGCGATAGAAAAATATTGAAAGCATATTTTTTCAAAAAAACATATCCGTTTGGGTTTCGAACCTGGATCTCTCATAATGGATTTGGACAGCGTGTCGAATTGGGCGGCCATGAATGACATGTCATTCAACATACAGAAATGTAAGATGCTCCATCTTGGCAAGAATGTTCCTTGGACATATCGATTGTGAACTGAAAACTTAGCATAGAACTCGTTAGAAAATGATCTAGGAGTGTGGATTAGCGGTAACCTGAAGAGCACAGTGCACTGCCAGAATATATATCGACGTGTCAACAGATTGTTAGGTATCGTTCGAAGCATATTTGGAGGATTCTCTCTGGTAACTTTACCAAGGATAATGAATGTCTACCTTCGCCCTACGATGGACTATTCGGTCGAGGTCTGGGCTCCTTGGCTGCGAAAAGATATTGCTCTCTTCGATAAAATCTATCATAGAGCAACAAAGTTAGTGATAGGTTTTCGCAATGTTCCGTATACCGAAAGACTGCGACGTCTGGGTCTATGTGACTTCACCAAAAGGAGGATACGACGCGATATTATCCTAACCTATAGAATTGTGTCTACCGAAGGATATCCACTAAAACACTTGCTTGATGTATGTGATGGAAAAGTGACACGCGAACGCACCTTATCCCTTTACGTTCTAAGTTCACGTATTGATTGTCGGTGCCATTTTTCGCCGCACGTGCTATATTTCTTTGGGATTCCCTACCCCAACATGTGGCAGACTCTCCTTGCCTGGCTATTTTAAAGCGAAATTGTATTTGCACTTGCAAACGAACGTCATTCTTGAGCCTTACATTTGATATTCTCTATTGCTTTTATACTATTGTAATTTTCATGTTTTATTCATACCGTAATCCTGTGGTGCTGTAAAGTATTCACTTTTTTAACCATAAATCCTTGAATCCTCATTGTTCATCCAGTATTAGTCATCTTATCTTGCTACCTGTTTGGCACCAGTAAATGCTCGTGTCAATTACTTTCCGGAAGATTACATTTATCTAGTTATATTAATTAAAATAGCGATTTGAGATCCAGACTGTATACTACAATTTATCACGTTTAAACGAACGTTTCAAGAGATTAGAATTACAATAACGAAGTTTTTTTAGTTCACGATTTACCCAAATCCTAAAATGCGTTGATTATTACTAAAGACTCAAAAATTTGTTTCAGAAATCGTCTCGCTTACCGATTGATTGATTGTCTTTATTTGTCTAGGACATAGAAAAGAAATGTTAGGTTTGCCTTGTCATAGCAAACCGCGTAGCTTATCATTCCAGTCGCAATGTTTGACTACAAATTCCCTCTCATTTGACAACTAGAATATTCCACGAATGCGGTTAATTTGTTTGGCTTGTCATATGAGCCCGCTTTCGGGCAAATTTTACTGTCATCAAACCACACGCTACGCCATATTATCCAAGGAACATTAGAAGCGTGAGTACGAAAATGTTTGTCTCATGCACGTCTCGAATAAATAACAACTATCACTGTGTCGTCTGCGCAAGCGGCACTTGTCAGTAGCTAGCTGCACTCTCAGTAAAACGTTTGCCAATCAGACCGAGACTTTCCATCATTAATTCTTCAGTAAGTAGTTCATTTGTACACACACAAACGCGCGCGCAGAGACAGACACCAGATACTCGTAGGATTATCGTCGCATAAATAGCACTGATATTTTCACACGAAATATGTTTCATTTTTATCGACTCGATTTGATTACGACATGATGCAATTAATAGATGACGTTTTTTTAGTATCCAATTCTATTTTCAGACACTATTTAATTATAAGTTTCACTAAATCTAATTAGAATATTATCTAACATGTTACATGTTACAAGCATAGATTGAAACATTGAGTAAGCCGCGGTGCACGAAGGCATAGTTAGTACATATGTGTGAATTGACAAGCTGGTAGCTGTGCAAAGTTCCGCACAATCTTAGACTTCTTGTGTGTCGTGATACTGTTAGGTTTGCCCCGTCGAGGCAGATACATACGAAAGGGAAATCGCAGCGAGACTCCATTGTGTCTCGCGCATGCAGCTCACTACATTTTGTCGGATGGTATCAGGCGCAGTAGAGATATACATCATGATTACATATCCGTGCATGCAACGGTGTACAGTAGTATAACAGTGAATAAGTAATTACCTAATGCAACCACTACGCACTCAACATGGGTTCGGATTTAATACCTCATAGGAAATGACACCTACAAATCACCCATTAGATGCAATTACTTAAAGAACTGGAATGGTCGGTGTACCGTATTTTTCGGAATATACGGTGCACCGGATTATAAGACGCAGTATCAGTGAACGATCTGTTTTCATATATAAGACGCACCGGATTATAAGGCGCATAAAGCGAAACAAAAATAGTCGGATAGATTAGACTTTATTCAAATCATGAACAATAACTGTCAATATTACATAAAAAAGTACACTAACTTTTTCAATCATTCCTCTTCTACGAATCCATCAACTTCCTCGTCTTCGGTGTCAGAATTCAACATTTGGGCGATAGCGGCATCAAGCACGCCCGGATCCCTCTCGTCATCATCCGATTCAGTCTCATTGCTGTTGCTTGGCTGTTCATCAATGATTCCAGCCTTAGTGAAAGCTCGGACAACAGTAGAGACCGATACTTTAGCCCAGGCGTCGACGATCCATTGGCAGACAGTGGCGTAACTAGCCCGGCGTTGCCTACCTGTCTTGGTAAATGTGTGCTCACCTTCTGTCATCCATTGCTCCCATGCGGCTCGCAATTTAGCCTTGAACGCCCTATTGACTCCAATATCTAGCGGTTGGAGTTCTTTGGTCAATCCTCCAGGAATGATGGCCAGCTCCGAATTGGTTTTCTTCACTTGACTTTTGACAGTTTCAGTGAGATGAGCGCGCATAGAGTCGTAGATCAATAAGGCCGTAGAAGTGTGGAAAAAGCCATCCGGCCTCCTGACATAAACTTCTCTCAGCCACTCGCTCATTTTCTCTTCGTCCATCCAGCCTTTCGGATCGACCTTAACAATGATTCCAACAGGAAACGTTTCTTTTGGCAAAGTCTTCCTCTTAAAAATGACCATGGGTGGTAGTTTCTGACCATTAGCCTGGCAACCAAGAACGACAGTGAAGAAAGATTTCTCATTCCCTGTGGTGCGTATAGATACAGTAGACGTCCCTGTTTTTCTACGGTACGGTTCATGGGGATGTCAAAAGTGAGAGGGACCTCATCCATTTTTGTGATGTGGTCAGAATGGATCTTCTTTTCTATGATCTTGTCCTTGCAGTAAGTGCGGAAGATAGCTATCCTTTCATTGTAATCCTTTGGCAGTTGCTGCGAAGTGGTAGTTCTTGTGCGGATGGAGAGATGACGCCTTTTCATAAAACGGAAGCACCAAGAAGGACCTCCTTGAAATTCGTCTATCTTCATATCACGTGCCATCGCTGTTGCCTTAAGTCGAATGGAGATTGTAGAGACACTTCTACCTGCTCTTCTCTGTTCAGTAATCCACTGCTCAATTTTGTCCTCTAATTGTGGCCATCTTGCCTTGTTCCCTCGGAAACTCTTCTTCGTCTTCTTTACTTGACGCAGGTCATCTTGTTTCCTCCACTTCCGTACCATTGATTCATTAATGTTGAATTGTTTCGCAGCTGCTCTATTCCCATGTTGTACTGCGCGGCTGATGGCCTTGAGTTTGAAATCCGCATCGTAAGCATGTCTCTTAACAGGTGCCATTTTGGGGTCTTTAATTACCGGATGTTTAAGCACCGTACGTACCAGGAATAGTGGTTTCGGTAAGTGAAAGAGTTTCATTTTAATCGCTGAATAGTTTCATGTTGATCTGTTGTTGATTGTTTGACTCTGACCCCAAAACAAGTCTGTCTAGACAGCATAGAAAGCCGACTCCACGACCATCAGTGATTATTCTTCTACAATCAAGGGGAGTGACATCGTCACTTACCAAAGTCGTAATAAAACATTTTGACAGATTTTTCAGCGCAGTGTGAACATACACTATTCATACATAAGGCGCACCGGAAAATAAGGCTCACTGCCAATTTTTCGTACAAATTAGTGTTTTTATGTGCGCCTTATAGTCAGAAAAATACGGTAATAGTATTTTCAGTTTTTTTTCAAAACCTTTTAACCTCAATTTGAACCTGCTGTCGGAGGGAAAAATTGACTTTTTCGTGACATTAAATTTCAAAATGAAACATGCGAGACTTCCTCGTCCTGCAAAGACGCCGTTAGTCTTCTTCAAGCAAATAAATTCAATAAACACGCAGTCTGTTTGCCGTGTGCACCATTACACAAGGTTGTTGATAGCTTAATGAACGCACTTATACCCGTTGCTCGAAACTGCTCGCTGCAATAACCGATTAGCGTACATCCCTGAAATATTCTCTTCGATGCTTTCACAACAAACACAATTTGATATCTCCCATTTAATTTGGTTTTCCAATTGTTGAATTGCAACTTGGCTGATTGATGACATATTCCTAGAATGATTTGTGTCGGTACAGACAACCGTTTTATATCAACGACAGACCAACGAATTAACTAACCACGCTTTCAATTAAGATTATGCATGCATATGAAAATAATCAAAACTGAAACATTTTCCTACAAATCTGAACACATGTCATGGAAGAACATTTATAAGCTCCATTTAATATTGTATTGTTGTCTCATTATTATCCGCCCCGTCGGTAAATGTCCTCATGCAGTTCACTCATGCTAACTCTTTAATTATTTATTCTGTTCATTCAAAGTTATTGATTTCCGTGTCACTGCTAAGCCCCTCGTGTTTATTGACAGAATCTATTACACGCGAACCGATGCCAATCTAAGGTGTGCAAATGCGTCACACACGTGAATAAAAAAGATAGACGGCCTGCAAAATGCCCCGTTTCAGACGCTATCGTCGAAGGTGGTCGGTCTGTGACATGTGAGCGCAAAGTGAGCATGAAAAACGTTTTACAAACTCCGTGCCGATTGTCCACTCTGATGGACCTGTCTCGCTTCGCGTGTCTTTCTATAATTGTGCATCGTACCGCATGCGCTAGGTGAAGAGTGGCCTGTGTTTGATGATATCGCGAAAAATCAACGTCAACCCTGGTCATGAGCATTCGATACTGTCACGTGTTCGGCGTCCGTGTGTCCGTGCGCATGAGATGGGATGCTCAAGCACAAGGTGAGACGCGGGAAACACTTCGTCGTATAACATGTACAACCCAGAAATTGATAAGCATCGTACAAATTTGTGTCAGACGTTTTGAGTACATGCACGAATAATCAACTGCCTGGAGAGAAATTTATGACGGAACTTGGCTAACGAAGAACATAGCATTTTAGCTTTTAGCTTATGCAATTTGAATGCCCATGTTGGTTAATAGAAACCGTCAGTTGATGTATATTTTTTATGTAGCTGGGAAATCCATGCTGTTTTTTTAAATATTATGAGCTATACAGGTAAAATTAATTGCTTAGCTATCGTAATTTAGCCTTCAGTCCCCAGTGGGGTATTGCTGTATACAATGTTTCTTCATTCGTTGTCTTTTGCTACCAAGGCCAGTTGTTTCAACGCCAGCGTCATGTCTCTTATGTAAAGGCGGCACCAAGAGTTTATCAAGTTCCTTTAACTATAAGCATCCTAGTGTGGCTTTCCGCAAACGTTCAGAGGATAGGATCAATGCAAGGCCAAGATCGATGATCCCGTAAATTATCGATAGTTTCTTGCAAGGTGGTTTGATTTGAGCTGAAACCTGAGTATGTTACCACAACGTCATCGTCCCTCTTCCCTAGTGATCTTGTATGAACGCAAAAACAGTTGGATCTTTACGACTGACGGAAATAACCCAACAGCTCCTTTGCATACGTTCAAGATTGAACAATCGGGCTGTTTCTGGAATGCTTAGCATAAATGACCATGACTGAGGAGGCGCTTAGGCTAGTAAATTAGGGCATGTTTGACTAGCACAACACTGTGCGCCGAATTCACAGAAAGTCTTCAATTAAACATATATCGAACTTCGCGATTTGTTGATGGACGACGGGCAAATGACTCCCGCTTTACACTTCGCACGAACAAATGGATCAGGCTACGGAGCTCTGCTTTGGTTCAGCACATAAATACCAGGATTTGTGCATTCTGGCAACATTTTTACAGAATCCGGAACAAAGTGAACGTCATCATAACGGAAGACAAGCAAAGTTATTAGCAATTCGTTTCTTTGAAAATGAAAAGAAATCCTGAATTGCTATATCGGATTGTTAATGCTCGATCCAGTGTGAAAGCAGGAGTGTTCCTTGTGCTTGAATGTCTCAGCAAGGGAAACAGCTGAATTTCTTGCTCAATTTTATGCAAAAGTATTTAGTCCGTTAACAATCACATCGACTGAAGATCTGCCAACATCAACTGTGACACAACAACTGACTGACATTGAGATCAGTTCACTGATTAAACTACGGTCTTTTTGCTGAATGAACTCTAAAAAATCCCATGTAGCAGAAAGAATTACACTTACGGTACTGAAATCCTGTGGCCTAGAAGTTGTGCACGCAATTGAGTGAATAGTAGAAATATTCTCAGACCGAAGGAATGGTGCCCATCTACAAGGGTGGTAGACTTTCAGACCCTGCAAACTAACGTTCTGTCACCTTACTTCCTGTGATCTTCAAACTTCTAGAGCGTATAGTGACGGAGAAAATAGTTCACCGCTTGGAATCGCAATATGTGCCATCAGCGGCACAGCGTGGTTTTCGTAAATCTCACACGTGCTTGACAAACTTGTTGACAGTGTTAAACTACTGGACCCAAGCGGTTGGCGAAGGAGATAGCATCCTAGATGCTCTTAATCAAGGTGGTTCTCTTTGCTGATGACATTAAAATTTGAACGAAGATGTAATCTAATGTGAATTATGTACCACTGCAAAGTGATTCAGGCGCTCTCCATGAAATGTTAGTAAAAACTGTTCTACCTATTCAACGCAAACTTTCTTTTCATTCTTTTAATTCACTCAAACATATTCAAATATCTTTTATAACTGATTTCAAGGTCAAACTCGTTTGACCGGTTATTTACCCTCTGCGTAAAACACCCCCGTCACAGTCACATGTTGCAGTAAATCGGTCACTGGCGTGAATTTTCACACCCCGGTTTCTCTCGCGCTCTGTCCAACCATTTTACTTCGACCAAAGTAATTTCACACCTAGGCAAACCAAGCTAATTTTCACACCTTTAGATGACACTCGGCCAATGAGATCGCTGTATTAAGACACCTGTTTAGCTATAACGACCAATCAATTCCCACCTCGAATCACGTGAAAACTTGTTTTCAACCGATTGAAGTTTTCGGTTATTAGTATGCTATTTCGAAAATTGTACGTGAATTGTAAACGATTGATCGGGTGTAGGCGCAAGTGGTGAGATCAAAAATATCGTCCGGTTACGATCAGTCACATGATTACGTATGCATGTCAACTTTGTTTAGGTGTTGCGCTCCAATTGAAAGTTCTCAATGTAGTTTAAATGTGGTGTGTAAGGGATGGGAATGTGAGCACCTCAATATGTTAGTTTCCATGCCGTTTTCGCACTGATGTAGGAAAGGTGATTGTATTCTTGATAAATTATTGATCAATTAAACATAATCTCAATGCAAGTGTACTTTGACATAATACGTGGATATTTCCTGTTTTTATCCATTTTTTCACTGCTCTCTTTTAATATAGTAGAAACATGGGTCATTAAATGTTAACATAAATTAGAAACCCCCGTATGGGTGCTATGAAATTCTTCAGAAATTTGAAAACAAATCATCGTTGTAAGCTGACAAAGTTGGTCACTTTTTCCGTTAGAAAGCGAAAGTACTCTCTGCTTAGAAGTAAATTTGGCTCGATGTTGTTAGCAATGTCGTGAAGCGTTTGATAATTTTCTATGGTAAAATAAGTAGTGTGCTTGAAAACTATCCACTCTTAATCATTCACATAATAGCAGGTGAAAATTAGCAATGTTAAAATTATTTTATCTTATACATCTATGGATGAATCGGAGTTCAGACTGGACATGCAACAAATAGAGAACAGCAGCTGAAAAAGGGCGTTTTGCGCGTTATAGTTATCAAGGTATTCGAATTTGCTTGAAGCCATTTGTAACTCCACATTTATGAAGGCTAAATTTGTTTGGAATTGACATTACACTTTCAGGTAGTGTTTCATTATTGTCACAAAAGCTTTGTCTAATCAATAATGTCAATACGAACAGAGTCTTCGTTTAAATTTTGTTCAATTAACTCAATTTGACTTTCCTAATATATCCACATGTTAGTTTATACGGAACATTTTAAAGTAGAAATGCGAGATCAAAATCGTTGGACTACTTTGTCTGCAGGCAGTTATTTTATATTGACGATGAATTATTTTTCCAATAGTTCTTGTTATAAAAAATACAAAAAGACAAAGGGCTCCGTTACAAGACTAAAACCACTATTGGCTTCTGCGTTCTGTTTAATTGCTGCTCCCATTTCTTAAAACAATTCGACTCGCTCGTTGTGCGAAAACAAGAAGGACACCTCACATCCATTCAAACACGTGTTCTATCACATACAACCCAAGGTGGCAGGTGCTAGCTGTGTTGTACAAAATCGCCTTACGTTTTCAATGGGTCTAGCTCTACATCTTCACTTTAAAATGTAAATAGAAGATAGATTGATTGAGATTGGAAAATCTAACGATCTTTCAAGCAAATTTGTAAATTATTAATCAGTATCCATCCCTATCCATTGGTTATGTTACGACATTGATTTAATAATAAAATTTTAAGTTTGTGTCGGTGGCAAATCCAATTGTTATTTAGTACCGCAAATACAATCTACTTTTAAAAAGCACCAACAATAATCTATACCGAGCGTTGATTGTTCTAACTAATAGTAATTCATTTATTTCGGGTAGCTCAACACATCTAAATTGAAGGACAGGTTGCTTGCATTTTATCTACTTTCAAAAAGATTTTCGGTGTCAAGCCTACAAAAATTGACTTGAAGAGACAACGATTCTATTCGTTACTGGTAGCAATCGATCACGAATACTCGTTTCGCTTTTAACCCTTAGTGGCGAAACACTTGTCAAGTGTCCTGCAGGGGCTAGCTGTTCAATCCTCCGACCGGTGGCGTGATCAAGTGGCGCTCGAGAGAGTCTCCTGGGACAACACTCTCTAACATCCCACACTTTACACGCGAAATCATACCGTTTGTTTATAAGTGACCAATTCGATGAGTTATCAAAGACCATATTTCAAGATTCTGGCGGTAAATTGGGATTATTGATTAAAGCAGTTTGGTTAGAATGAATCTGTAGCATAATGCAAAGAAATTTTTGAGTGCAATCGGTTAGCGTAGGTTTTTGGGTAACGTTGTCACTTCGACACAGAAGCTTCGTCAGACCAAGGGTGATAGTCAGGACAGGGGAACATGATTAAGTAGTAGTCAACCCTTGGTTTGACGAAGCTTCTGTGTCAGAAGTGAAACGTTACCCCAAAACTACTCTGACCGATTGCACTATTTGCATTGTGAATACACGATCGGCCCCAAACATATTCCAATCGATTGAATCTGTAACATAGTTTAACAAAACATCTTGAGCTTCTCACAACCATTACTGCTAAGTTTGCACTAGTCACAAAACGACTGATCACAAATTATACGAATCACCACATTAAGGTATTAATTTCGATGGCTGATTATTTCACGTATCTACTTATCCATACTCCTGTTATGTCTATACTTTTGAAGCGCCTATTCACTAAGAAAATTATTCACCACGTTGAGCCTACAGCGATTCATACTTTCCGTAAATCTAGATCGTGCTTCGTAAAACTGCTAACTGTGTCAAACAATTGGATTCAATAGTTACAAATGAGCTAGAATTTGTGCTTCTTATCTAGCTAGATAAGCTCGAAGCCTATGATCGAAATGTTTGCTGTCGAATACAGCAAAAAGTGCAACAGATGGGCATCGGTAGGCAACTCCTCTTACGGCTTACACGTTACTTCTCTGTGCGCAAGGCGAATGTGTGAATAAACAGGTTACATTCACGAGTTGTCTAGGCCACTATTGGCGTACCGCGAGGTTCTGTGCTTGGGCCAGCTCTTCTCTTGGTTTACGTCAACGAACTAGCGCAAACGCTGCCTTACATGGTGTTTCTCTTTGCAGACGATGTAAAGATTTCCTCGGGGATTGAATCCATTATGGACTGCTAACAGCTGCATATATATTTGGACACCCTTCTTGAATAATCGGCGAGCAAGAAGCTGCAATTCAACTATGAAAAATACGTATGTTTAAATGCTAAATGTTCAAAGACTCGACAATAGTTAATTTATGTACCTTTTAATTTTTGTTCGCCAATGTTTGGTCGTCAACAAGGCACATTGGATGATAATCTTCTCGTTGATTATGATACGAGGTTCCCCAAAAATGTGTTTGTTATCTACCTGTTTGTTATCTACCTATTTTTTATCTGCTTGTTAATTCTATGCATGATGAACGGGCTGAACTCAGCACACTTACCCTAAACCGCAAGCAATTGAAGTTGTGGTAACTCGCTTAAAAATCACGCGAGATAATCATTGAATCATCTTAGTAGTGTAAGAAAAACATGTAGCGTTCGTATTTTTCCATTGTCCGTAGTTCGCTACCTGGTGTCAATGTGTTAATTTGCTTGGAAGCAACGTTTTTCTGAAATCGTTTTTTTCATCACGCTGTGTGATTAGCAATACCGGTGGGCTTCAGAAGCACGATGAGTAACAGATGGTGCTGCATATGGTATTGAGCTACCTTAAATGCTTTCCAATATACTTTATATATCCATCTCACTCATGGTTATATTGAAGAATTAGACATTCATGAATCTGTTTGGGAAAAGGAAACGTTACTTAGAATCCAAGTTTCTGGTCCGAAAACAGATCATTAGCAAAATTCTCCTTTGAAATGTGATGCCGGGTAAGTTCACAACACTCAAACTCCAGTTTAAGCGATAGCCGGGTCAAATTGAACATACTCGATTTAACTGTGTTTATGCCGTCAGACCATTTTTACATAAGAATGATAGCCATCAGGACTAAAGACACGTTCATAAAATGAACCTATTTGATGCCCTGATTTAGAAGAGATTCAGGAGCACAGACAATCGTTTGTGAAAAGATGACAATCTCAAAGTCTGTAGTGGTCGGTTTAGCTTGATTGTGTGATGAAATGTCAACGAAAATTTGTTCCACAAAATCAACAACAGAAGCAATGAGCAAGATGTCGATATTTTCATGCCTTCACCTCTCACACGCACACACCACAACCGGTTGACAAATTGAGCTTGCCATCAACGAAAAACCGATGAAAAATGTGTTAATAAACTCAAACATCAACAAGTAATATGCAAATAGTTTACTCGAATGTACACAAATTAATCGATGTGAATATTCACAATAAGATGGTCAGATAATAGTAGGAATAAACACGTCATTCTATTTACATAAATTACTAACAGAATAGAAATTGTTTGCTCTGAATCGATACGTAAACCTGGAACTCGCGTGTGTACGAAATCACAGTAAGTAACATGCCGTTCAATTACTGGATGAACGGGAATAAAGAAGCTTCGACTAATCTCCGCAACGCTTGGAATGTGTCAATTGAATTGTCTTGTCTCACGTCGTTAATGGGTGGTTTGTTTGGATTCCGATGTAATATTCGCGGAGAAATCTCCATTTACAACGTGCCTGAGCGGCGTAATGGTGGCGTTCGATTCTATCATCGGCAACTCGATATCCTTTTGGTCACGGATTTGAGTGAATGTCCCCGGCGATGGTGATTGTGTAAGTGCGGAGATAGAGAAACAATCTGCCGAGCTATCAATTGAGCGTGAATCGTTCCCGGTAAATGAGGGTGTTTTGTATTGCGCAACGATGTCTTCGTCGTATTTAAAGACAGCATCGTTTGGTTCGCGATCTAATTTGCTGTCCCCACGTGGACCAAGATTGGTAGCCGAGTTTTGTATTAAATTCTGATAGTACATAAATGTAAGGAATTGTTGAAGCGTATTAAAGGTTGATGGTAAACTTTGATGACAGACAGGATTATCCGTGTGAAGAGACATGTCATAGGGAAAGCGTTGATAAGCGTTAGATATCCCGGTCGCGAAGACATCTGGAACGCCGTTGCCATATGATCGATCTTGTTTTACCGACATCTCCCTTATCAATGGTGCAATGAACGGGTTCTCGTTGGTGCTCTGGTACGAAGTACGTATCGGCGCATCCTGATTTCCGTTTCGTAATTCCGTTGCGTTTCTCTGCTCGTCTGCACAACTAGCGCCCTGGGATTGACGTGGAACAACCGTAACATTTGGTGGTGATTTTTCGACCAGTGTTTGTAAACCAAGGGCGATTGGGTCCGAATCTGGTAACATGGAGTTCACTTTTTTCGTCTTCCAGGTCGCTGAGCAGTTTGGTAAGGTGAGTTGATCTCGCGTCATGTGGTCAAGATTGCTTTTATCAGAAGTGCTAGATTGGTACCTCCCGCTTGGTGAATAGCACTTTTTATAAAGTCCATGTAGAAGTGGTCCGGAATAAATTCGTTTTCTGTTGAATCCTGAAAATTGAATTGAAATGGAAGGAAACAATTGAATTAAAATTTGAAAGAGGTTTAAAAACTTCAACAACCGAAAGCAACGATTTCTAGTTATATCTATTAGTTTTACTTGAGTAATAGTCTGGTTGAAGTACATGTGTTGTCTAAACATCTTTCCTGCATAGAAAACTTCTTTCCTGCATAGAAAACTTGTTTTTACTTAAACGTTTGTCTGTGAACGGTTGTATCGCTTTTTATATAGAGTGCTGCGCTCATTTTGGTGAAATTCGAGCCGCGCTTACAGTTCACTTCTCGTTTCAGCCTGTTGCAGTAACCAAAAATCACTATTTTCCTCAAAAGACTTGCAGGGCGTTAGATCCATTGCTTATATCTTGTACTGATGATTACGATTCACAGAGGTGACATGTTTTCGTCCGCCAGTTGGTTGGAGTGGTTGCAATTTATTACTCGTCGAATATCAGCATCCAGTTTGCACATGGGAATAATACAATTTAGGTTTGTATGTAATGATATGAAAGCACAAGCTTGATCCAGGCAAAGTGCCGCACTGCCAGAGATTGCACGTGGGCGATATTACCGTCAGGTTGCCCAGGCCTAGACAGATATGAGAAATAGAGAATAAAGACTGTAGTGAGACTCCTGCGTGTTTCAGCATGCAGCTCATTACTGATGGCCAATCAATTTAGCACGGTGTTAGCAGCACAGCACAGAAGTACTGCACGATTGCACATCCGTGCATGTTACTAAATAATGCATCTAGGGAGGCGTCGAATCAACGATT
>JACCGJ010014428.1:0-11345 GCA_013407085.1 Atriophallophorus winterbourni
TGTATTGGATTCGAGAGACAGTTGTGTCAGGTGATCAAATAGATGATACGAGAGACCAAGCCCACCGAGACAGAGAACAGATCAACACAGGATAGTTATGAAATGACCAAGCCGAGACTCAGGTTCGCAGGTCTTAGAACTGGACAGAGCCAGTGTTTATATAGAGAACACAAAGGGGTGTGCAAGGTAAGCGGTAAGGACATTGAAGCGTAAGGTTACAACGTGTCACAGCATGCATCCGCAATGTTCGGATAAGGACATTACCAAGGTCGCACATGTCATGGGTGAGGACGCCTCACCCAACAGCTCTCCTCGTGAAACTTTTGTACTTTGTCCTCCTAGGGTCAACCTGTAACCTGGTTGTTGGTTTCCGAATTCTCTCGCCTCGCCTGAGTGTCACTGGGTTTGATGTTTCGGTGGTTTCTGTGGTTTGAACGGGGGAACGTCCAAACATAGGCAATAAATCCGTGGGACACTCAGCAGGACCGGAGGTTAGCATTGATGATTGGAAGTTGTAGGACGTAATTGGTTGCGATGTCGTACCCATACAACATCTGGGACGGTCACTTCATAGAGAACTGAACCTCGAAGATTAGTGATTCGTCCGTAAACCCAAGGGTTCCTGCTCGGGCGATGGTCACGAACCCAAACATAGGTCCTATTATTTAGTGGGGAACAGTTTCTCACAGAACGTTCTTCTTGGTCTCGGGTTTGAGTTGGTAACATACTCGCTAGAGTTGTACGCAATTTACGCCCCATGAGGACTTCTGCTGGTGATTGCTGGTTAGGCAAACCAGGATGCGGTGCGGACCGGTAGACCAGTAGAAATCGTTGAAGCACTTTCATAGTTGTCCCCTCCCCACGCGTTTTTAAGAGTGCTCGTTTGAAGGTGTCAACGAAGCGTTCTGCTTGACCGTTGGATTTGGGGTGGTAGGGCGGAGACCGGGGGTGATTAATATTGTGTTCTACAGAACTGTTCAAAAAATGCGGAGGAGAATTGCGAACCATTGTCGGAATCGATGGTGTTTGGTAGGCCATGTTGACTGAAGATTCGATTCTATGCGTTGATGGTAGTGGTTGCAGTTGGCGAATACACAGGAGTGATTTCTGGCCATTTTGAGTGACCGTCAACAACGATGAGATAGGATACATTATCGATCGGACCGTCGAAATGCAAGTGTACTCGCTCCCAAGGTTGGGTTTTGGGTGGCCATGGAATTGGTTGTTGGCGAGGGCGGAATTTCACAGCTTGTTGGCACCCCGAACAAGAACGAACTACATTTTCAATATCTTTGTCGATCACCGGCCAGAATACGTGAGATCTTGCGAGTGCATTCATTCGACCGATTTCAGGGTGTCCCAGATGGAGTTTTCTGAGAACTCGGAATCGGAGAGGAGAGATGATTAGTAAACGGTCATTGTACATGAGGCAATCATGAATGACAGAAAGAGACCCACCTCGTCTCGAGAGGGCCAACAATGGACCCTCCCGAATTTTCTTTGGCCATTTCGTTTGTGTATTCGATGGCTTTCCGAAGAATTGGGTCTGATCTTGTTTCCCTCTTAATTTCCGTCACTGTGAACGAGAGTGTTCTGACCGCATCAGATAATTGGCGATGGATTGGTTGCACGGCTACGTTAGCCACTACAAAGTCTTCTTGCTGGTTAGCACGAAGGCTCAGTGATCGCGGAAAGGGCTTTGATGCCCGGATAGGACGGCGTTGGAAGTACCTTTTTCGTTTGTTTGGTGTCTTCCGGTTGACTGTTTTATGACAGAACCCATCTTTGTGTCCTATTCGATTGCATTGCTGCATCCATTGGTTCTGTAGGAACATTCCCGGTAAAAGTCCTAATCTCCGCAATGTCTGCATGGATACAGTGTTTTGGATTTTTGAGATGTGTTGAGCAGCTTTGGTTGTCGTGCTAGATGCGCAGACGGTTGTGGAGTGTTGTTCTGCTTTGGTTGATGTACCGCCTGGATTCTAAAATGGTCACGAATTTTCGACTGCACAAGCGCGGAGTCGTTTTTAATGTTTATGAGACGTTGATGTTCTTTATCAATGGCTTGAAGCGTCATAGTTGGATCCTGCTCGAGGCGATTCAGTAAACGAGTCCGAATATCTGTAAATCGCGAGGATCGCAGACTGCCGATAAGAATGAGACATTTAAATTGATCGTCAGTAAGTGAACGCAATTTGAAGCGTTCACACTCTCTATCAACGTCTCCGAGATGTGTCACAAAATCGGTTGTTTCATTCATGACCATATTAAGACAGCGGTAGCGAATACTGAATAGAGATGATTGAACACCAAAACATTGCTTGAGTGATTCGACTGTCTCTTCGAATGTACGGTCACGTGGGTTCTGAGGCAGAATTAAATTGCAATTTTTGTCTTATTACGCTGCGCCCAATTTACGCAAAAGCAGTCGAACTTTGCTGTCATCTCCCAGGTCCTTCAGGTCTATTCGGATATATCTTCATAACGCCCGGAACACGTGAAAGTTTCATTATTTTTCCGGTGAAGTGAAATTCCATTATAGATTACATGAGAGATTCGGTAGATGGAGATTTGGGATCATTCGCAGAAGAATTTGCTTCTTTTATCTGGAGTAGATGTTCGAGCAGCTTTTGTAAAACAGACACTTCGGATTCAGCGGACATGATTGGAAACTCCCCATCGCCAAGTTGCTATTCATTGTGTGGGTTTGCAAGACAGTTGTGCCAGGTGATCAACTAGATGATACGAGAGACCAAGCCCACCGAGACAAAGAACAGAACAACACAGGATGGTTATGAAATGACTAAGCCGAGACTCAGGACACAGGTTCGCAGGTCCTAGTGCTGGAAAGGGCCCGTGTTTATATAGAGGACATAAAGGGGTGTGTGAACTAAGCGAAGAGGACATTAAAGCGTAAAGTTAGCACGTGTCACAGCATGCATCCGCAATGTTCGGATGAGGGCATTACCAAGGTCGCACGTGTCATGGGTGAGGACGCCTCACCCAACAAAACGATTTAAAAATGTATATTCTCGACATAAGGCAGCCCCATTGTATGTTTCACTGTAGTTCGACTTCGTAAAAACAAAATTAAACAACGGACTCCTATTTCAATGAAATTCTCAGATAAGAGTTTTGCTTTGTATTTACTTGATAATAAAAACCTTTTGAAAAGTATATCCAGGTTCTCGGGTGTGGTCTTAAAACCGGACTTAACACACATGCAACGAAAATTTACCTTTAAAAAACGCAAATTTATCAGGTCCACTATTAGTAACAACACCTCAGATACCAATGAACAAATGCAATTTGAATCTGTAATTGAAATTAACTCTAATAATTCCCAAATCTCGACACCCGCACCTGATAATCATGGTTTGAGTGTAACTCGACATCTGCATCTACGCCCGCCGCGTTTACCTAAATTAAGACAAACACGACCGCTCCTACCAAACCCTCCTACTTTCAGAGAGGCAGTAATCAGACAACCTCACCGACAACGTATGAAGACAACTAATTATATAAGAGGTTCACCCATTCTCGACAACCGTATTGACATATCTCGTTCCCTAATGAATAACCCCTCATCATATATGCAACACTGTCACGATTCATCAGCACCTCCTATGCCTTTTTTAATATTCAACCTTATTATAATTCATCTACTATTACACAATATCCCTCCTATTATAACGATTATATTCCCCAAACTTTATTTTATAAGCCATATGTTTCTCACTCCAATTATGAACCATACTTTAACCCTAATACCACTTTTTCAAAACTCATAAATTGAATTTTAAGCCTAGTAAACTCTCTAATGCACCCACCCCAAATCCTTTAACTTCCGACCTTTGTATTGTTCGTTTTCTGGTCATAAATGCAAGATCAATTATACCTAAAATCCATATACTCAAATCTTACCCATCTTCTAAACCTGTAAATATTATTCTTATAACTGAATCCTGGACTCGTGATGATCACTCTGACTCTTAACTTATGATACCTAACTACCAGTTATTTAGGAGAAACCGCACTCTGAAACGAGTGGGTGGTTGCCTTATTGATGTGCATTCAAGATTTAAAACTAATAGCATAAACTCTTTCGGAATTTACCAAGAACGTGAAGATTCACTATGGATAGAACTACCTATACTAGATCGTTTAATAGACTGGCATCTACTACCCACCAGGCTCAACTTCATACGAAGCTGATACATTAAATCAAGCTTCAATCAAACGTCTGTTTACATCATGCCGCCATGGAATTTGAATAGCCGGTGATTTTAACATTCTAATTTAAACTAGACGAACGAGTAAAGTTAGCTCTGATACAATTTTATGGAAAAACGCTTGAGCTTCGAGGTTAACAACCAACTTATGGATAGACCAACTAAAAGGGCAACAGCTTTGACATTAGAGTCGTTCTCTAAATATGACCCAAAAAACGTGAGCTAATAGTGCTTTTGTGTTTGAATGGGGACCATATAATAATATCCATAATCCATCTATTATTTAACGTAGAAGCTACCAAAGAGGTCAAGACTCTTCACCGTTTCATTGATTGGAACTTGCTTTCAACACTTATAAGGACTGAAGATTGGTCTCAATTCTTTCTTTCACATGATTTTCTAACTAAATCCTCGATATTTCATTCGAAAATTATAGGTTTAATCGACAAAGCTAGCAGTCCTAAAAACCGCATAAAACGAACTAGGCTCAAGAAAATAGAAAATAAAATAAAAGAAGGTTCTACAGTTGCAATTAAGAATAACGACATTTTCGCTCGTTTACGTTCCTATGAACTATTAAGTGACCACAAAATCATTCTAGACCACACATTGATTGCATTAGAAAATAGAGCACTGAACAATTGTGATAAGCTAAAATCACTTAGCAGGTTATTTAAATCGCCATCCGTAACCTCAACCAGCAAAGTTGATTTTATTATTCAGGATCGAACTTATAATTCCGCATATATAAGAATCACAGACACTATTACAATATCCGAAGAATTTCTCAAATATTTCAATACTACTTATAATACTTCCATCTGTAATGATATCACTAGAACATTTTGGTCACCTATTGTATTGAACACTATATGCATAAAGCTGAATGACATTAATGAAGTCTGCAACCAAACTACGTTCAGTCTCAAGCCAGATATAACAGGCATTCCACCAGTCATTTGCAGAATGGGTAGTGATGATTTCAAACTTCTTCTACTGAACTTATTTATTACTTCAATAGAATCTGGAATCTTCCCTTTAGAATGGAAACACTCTGTCGTTACACCCAGACATAAATCTGGCTCGAAGCACACAGTATCAAATTATCGCTCAATTAACCACACAGCAATACTCTCTAGATTACTTGAAAAAATAGTAAAAAAAGCTATCTTAAATCACTTATCTCCAAGTTTCTTCTCTAGAGCTCAACATGGCTTCCTAAATAAAAGAATATGCATAACATGTCAGCTTGAATACCTTGACTATATTACTACATCAATTGAGGAAGTTTCGGCAGTTGTAGTTGTCTTCATAGACATAACTAAAGCATTTCATACTGTTCCTCATAAGATATTATTATCGAAACTTGAATCATATGGCATCGGTGGTAATCTTCTTTCCTGGTTAACTTCTTTTCTTACTGATCGCACTTACTCTGTTGAAGTTAATGGCCGTAGATCACGCAGCCTACCTATTCCCAGTGGGGTGATTCAAGGTAGCGTATTAGGCCCCTTATTATTTCTTATATATATAAATGACATACATAGCGTCATTTCGCATAGCAAACTGTTCTTATTCGCTGATGACATGAAAGTTGTCATCACTTTCCCAGCTAATCAAGCACAAACTTATATAGCTCGACTAAACAATGATTTAGCTGCACTTGCAGATTGGGCAAAAAATAATGGTCTAACGTTCTAAACAGCAAAATCTAATTTTATGCCTATAAGATGCACGATACAAAATAACTCAATCCTTCTAAACAATAACGCAATTCAAATGATTGACAGCACGCGTGATTTAGGATTTCGATATTCTTCCTGAAACTCGATCCCTCATGGTTTCGCAGACTCAAGCATAACCTCATCTTATTCTTTAAAATACTGTCAACGTATAATATGGAAATACGTTCGAATATTCATATACGGCATGATTCTAAATATAGCTTGAGAAACAGTGAAAAAACTAATAAGTTACCAAGGTTTCGTACTAAAGTATGGAACAGTTTCTTCTTGACTAAATATGCTAAACTGTGGAATCTTCTTCCAAAATATATAAGACTCAGTTCCTCTTTAAATGAATTCAAATCACATCTAGCTTCATTTCTTAGCATAGAAAAAATTCGCAATCTTTTCAATTTAAATATTGTAGCTGATGATTTATATAATAATAGCATTCCTTATTAAATAAATGTTCATAACGTTCGAAACAACATTCTCTCGCTTCTGAGTATTTTCTCCACAGCTAAATTCTCAATCCGCACCAAAATGAAACTGGCCCCCAGAACTCAAACTAGTGGAATAAATCAGCTTCGCCTAGCGGACAAGAAAACGGTTCATGTTCAGGAGAGATCAATCTATTTTAAACAATCAAAATGTAAAAGTTTGGAACATCAACAATAGAGATTCTTCACGCATCTTCGATGGACCTTATCCATTGAACATCAGTGTTGCCGAAAACATTCTAGACTTTTCCTCACAATACCTGTGTTTTCGTACTATATCACATCACGTGCCGATTACCTGAAAGCAACTTTAATTACCGTTACCTTTATATATATATAACGTTAAATTCCGCTGAAACAAATGACCTTGAACAAATTGTTTTTTTGCAAATGTACATACCATAATCTGATTGTACAAAGCTATTGGAAATTATTGATCATGTTTAACATGCCTTGGATTTCCAAGAATAAAATTTATTTATTTGACATCCTGGTTAGCTGTGATATAGCATCTATAAATTTGTAACAATTTGATGTCAATACAACATCAAGTACATGAAAAAAATTTTCTCAAGATTTGAAATTCCGTCTTCGACTTGTTACAGAGCTGCTAATAAAAATAGCCTAATTATTTTCTACTTTTGAAATATCAAGTAAATATTGATAACTTGGCTTACCTTGAGGCTCCTATTTTCAACACGAATTTTTGAAGCAGTTTTTCGCTGCATATAAAACCTGTGAAGCGACGTTGAAAACGGCATGAGATGTCCACTTTTCTGTTATGATAACTATTTCGTAAGGGTTTGAGAGCAACAAACGTTAAAGACTAGGAATCTCATAAATAATTGACCGTGTATTAAATAGTAGAAGGTAAATTTTTCTATATTTAACATGTGTAACTAAAAATGATTGACACGAGTGGTCTGAAATTGATGGTGCTTATTTATTTAAGTGGTTTCGGTAATGAAGAAGGAAATTTTGCATCAGACTATACCTGGTTTGAAAAGGGTCCAGGTCGTTATTGAACAGGTTCCTATTCATGAAGGGACACTGATCAAGGGCACCTGACGCGTATTAAAGTGGTGAAGTGTAGGGTCTTGAAGAAGGATAGTGAGGACGGGGCTGTTAGTTAAAAAGGACTGTGTAAGGAATAATTCATAGATTTATTCATAGATTATATGCAGGTAAAAAGCTATGCTTTACAAGACCCACAAAAATGTACATCGGGCCAGATATGACCGGTAAGTATCTATGAAAGTGATGATAAGTGTATAAACTGTGGGGCGGTTTATATTCACCAAATTTGCTTTGAATACATGTAGCACGAGTTTTATTGTAGTTTTGATTGGCGATCGAGCTGTGAAGTGTACATCTGCAGTGACCGTTTTATCAGTGGTGACTTTGTTATCGTGACTAGGAGTAGATATTCTGGCATCAAAGTTTAACTTCGGTTGAGCTGTAAGGGAATGTTTCCTGAAATTTTTATATCTTCAGGAACTCGTGTTCGGGTGCAGAAGTCGATGTGGAATTATCAACGACTAAATCCAGGTCTATTAGATTGATGATATCCAGCTGGGGTTTCGCTACGTTGCAACGAGTGCGAAGACATTTGCGTTGTGAGATTGTGTTGTCAGGCTTGATCAACACATTGAAAAATTTTGGCAAAGATATCAAAAATTATTGATCGTTAAGGTTATGGAGCGCATAATTTTCGTCAACACATGTTAATAAAATAGGAGCACAACGACGGTTAGAAGGTTTTCTAAGTCTAGTTAGAGATGCTTAATCTAGGGGTACGACATAGCGAGACATTACTATCTCTTTAGGGTTGAGTAGAGGTTATCTGTCGGCTATATTGAGAAGGAAAACATTTTTAGCTCGGCTTCGACGCTGTTGAATTTCTGAGGTCAGTGGCGCAATGAATCGAGCCGTGTGTTGAAGTAAATCACAGTCTAACATGTAACTAGTGCCAAAAAGAATAGCTAGGTGTTCTAATAGACTGCAAATTTTGGAAACTGTTGACAGCTTATCCGCGATGGATTCGATCTTGCTTTGTAGGCTGCGTACAGTGAACAAAACCGTGGACATATTTCCGTCAAGAACCACCGAACATATATTAATTGAGATGTAGTGAGGTGTGTGGATCTTAAAGACTTCGATTTTTCTAATGAGACATATAGACAGTATATAAAATCTGTATGTGTAATGCAGATTAAAGACTTTCCGAAATTTCGAACACCCGCGTTAAATTTAAAAGCTTAATTTGTGGATTTAGCTTATTCTGACTTCCAGATTCAAAATTCAAGATTTAAGAATTTATGGTATAAAAAGCTCGTAGCTATACAACACCACAAGATATTTGCATAAGAACAATAAATATATATAAAGTAAATTGAGGTATTAGGAAGATTGACAGTTTTGTAGTGAGAAAAAAGTCATTTATTTTCTCGGTATGATGGAAAAAATATTCGTTTGGATAAAGATCATGTTATATAAACGGGATGTAGAATAGGATTACTACGGATAAATTTATGCAATTCGTTGCTGAAAATCATTTCGCTAGATCATTTTACAAAATCCGACGGTAGGGAGTTTCATAAGAAACAAACGCGCACCGAATAGAAGAACCAACGGCAGTTAGGGTGAGATTATGGAATGTCAAAAGCCAGTGGGTGGGTACCTGTAGCATGGCTTGACCGAAGGCTGCATAGATGCCTCAGAGAGTGCATCTTTGAGTTCATTATGTTATAAGTTAGGATTTGATTAAATCGAACTCAACTGGTAGGCAGTGAATCCAAATTAAGATGCACGAGTCGACCCTCATATAGTAAGTTGCGGAGACAACTAATCATTCTAGTTGCTTTGTGATAAAAGCTTTTGAGAAGCTTGATGTCTTTTTGTAGCTATGGTGCCCAAGCTTGCAATGAGTAATCCCTCACTGGGTCAATATACGTATTTATGAGCTTGGAGAATGTTTCACTGAAAATGTCCGAAAATACGCCGAAGCATACCTAGCATGCAGCTAGCTCAGTTTTACACTGCTTGACATTGCTTGTTATTCTTGAGAATTCTACTGATCCATACGCGAAGGTCCTTTTCTTTGATTGTTCATTCCAGTTGTTATTATTCAACGTTGTATGTGAATAGGAAATATTTGCCTATTTGCAACATTTTACAATTTGGGAAGTTTAATGGATGTTTGACCAGCTGTTCAATATATCCAAATCGATTTTCAAGCGCAAACAGTCCACGATTGACGTGATTCGCATCCAAAGTTTAACATTATCCGCAAAGAAAATCATTTTTGTTGTGACGAGTTTCGGAAGGTCGTTGATGTAAACCAAAAAGTGAACCTGACCAAGTACAAAACCTTGTAGGACACCGCTAGTGGCTCCGATTTCCCTGACATCACACCATCGATACGTACAGTCGCTTTGCTATCAGGAACATTCACAGCCAGGTGAGAAGGCATCCATTAATACCAACATCGTGCAGCTTGCTCAGGAGTATAGAATGGTCCACGCGATCGAATGCCTTTGATATGCCCAAGTAACAAACATGCACGCAACCACTCTCACCCACTGCCTGCGTCCAGTTGTCCATTGTCCCCAGTAGGTTAGTCAAGCAAGAACGAGACTTCCGAAATCTATCTTTTTCTCTGGGCAACAAGTTTCGGGCTTCGAGATGACTCACAATTCTTTCGCACATAATTCGCTTCTCAACGCTCCACACAATCCGCTCCATCACTGGAAGGAGTGTGACAGGACGGTAATTTGCTGGGTTAGAACGAGTTTCACCTTTGTAGATGGGTGTTATGATCCCTGTCTTCAAGTAAGTCGGTACAACACCCTCCCTTAAAGAGTGATTAAGTAAATCACAAAGCGGTTCGCACAATTGAATGCCGCATAACTTTAGGATTGTAGGTGTGATTCCGTCAGCTTCCGGGGACTTGTTGATCTTTAACCTGCGTAGGTGGTGCTGCACTATTTCAGAATTGATGCATATATCGCATATAGTCTCCGGCAAAATTAGTGCTTACAATGTAATGATTGTAATGCATCGGGTAAAAACTCGTGAATAAAAACTGTCGAGAGCGTTAGCGGATTCTAGCACAGAATCAGTAAGTCCTTTATCTGTTATGATCGAAAAACACCCAGTTTCAGCTTCGTAGTTTTGGTAACAATTCGATAAAGCAGTTTGGGATTTCGGTGCATTCTCACTGCTAGCTGAAGCTGGTGATATTGTTTGTCCTCCTGGATGAGATTTCTGACTTGGTTCCGCAATTCATGAAAGTTCGCTATGTCGAATCAGTTTTGGCGACCATGTGAATAGCCCATGCCAAATTTCGCTTTGTCAACCATTTTCTAGTCCGTCTGCCAATTCCAAAGTTTGGTTCTTTGCTATCATGTTTCGTGGCATATTTAGAATTAAAATGTATCATGTTAATGATGTAATCTGTGAGGGTTGTGCAATGCGAGTCCGGATTAATGAAATTTATATTTGTTCAGGTTCAAGTTTAAGTTACACAGTGCTGAAAGTGGCTATACAATTATCTGCGTTCAAAGTTGCATTTGGAACATCATACATGAATTAACATTGCGGTCCTGACCTACCCAAACTGTAATTAACCCATTTGAAACAATTACTGTCGTATTCGTTAAAAACGTGAACCTTCATCATTTATTTTTCCAATATTCTATCAACTTTATGTTTTAAACAAGCTACCATCTGTAAAATGTTACCCAACTATTTTTTACGGTTGTTAGCAACAAAAAATGTATTTATGTTTGACCTTAGCATTTGTATAATTACCGTTCTATTTGATGTACTTATTCATGAAAATAAATGATCATGCATGGCATGACTTGGTGTACCCAAGAATATTAATA
>JACCGJ010014429.1:0-37881 GCA_013407085.1 Atriophallophorus winterbourni
TCCGAGCACCTCTCTCTTCCAATTCATTTTACTATATATTCACTGATTCACGTCTTGCTGAAGCTAATCCTTATGTCACCACTTGATTAGAAACTGTTTTCAATGTTTAAACTCATCTTAACTTTATAATCAATTTTCTCTTCAAAATAACAATAATAATTACCGCAAGATCTAAAGGCCATTGCAGTATGAATATATGGTTAAGCTATCCAAAAAGCAAGAATATCACTGGAATTCTTCTCCCAACGCGATTGTGTCAAACTCAATGTCTTGAGAAGTGTTCTGTTTAGTTTACATATAAATGACACTTTATCGATGAAAATGATGTGAACTTGATGCTTGAGACAAGGTCAAACTCGAACTCTGAAAAGATTAGTTTACAACCTTATAGACCATTTGTGATGTGAAAGAACCCGGTTATCTTAGCGCCCAGGTACGAATATATCTGAACATATCTAGCATCTGGTGAATGATATCGGAAAATTTCACATTTTATAGTTTTCTATCAGAAAAATGGTGGATATGATGTTCGCTTTCCAATCAAACGGATTTAAATCGAGATAGCCTCGGAACTAGATAAATAAGCAGAAAATTTGACGAAAACATTCATGTGATACGCTTGTGAACTGTGTAAAATAAGTGCCATGAATTTATGCGAGAAATCATGAGAATTGATATTTATGGTCTACCGTACTTGAGCAACGTGAACAACAACATGCACATGCCACACTTACCACGACCCTAATTTTGTACAATATGCTAAACGAAACATTTAAATCAGATCATCTATCTCAAAATTCACAGTGGGCAACGTCACGTAAGAGTCTGAGCATTTATCCACGAACTACTAACGGTTTGGTTGTATTCCATGTAGGTTTTTGTTTAATAAACGATTCATTGAATAAGGTTACCTGTCTTACGTATTCCTGGTAAGCTAAACAAAGTTAGGAAATAGATTGGACACGAACGTTCGCCGAAATTCTGCATGAATCACCAAAATGGAACTCAGTCAGTGTCATGACGATGATATCACTATTAATGGTTCTTTAATCATTCAATCACACTTCGAAATTGTGTCAAAAACTAACTGGGAATTACTAGTCGCTATGCCAGTCTCTTGACGTTTAGAAGCGTGTTTCCATAATAAATCCAGCTGTTAATATGAAGCCTGTTCAGGAAATCGTTATCTACCTTTCGCCCCTATCTAATGCACTTAAGCTAATTTTTCGATCGAAATTCAAGTTTATTAAGTACCTGCTCTTCGTGAAGTGTTTCTAGTCTAGGTGTTTAATCGTTAAGCTTCACCGAATCACCGTTTTGGTTCACTTACAAGAATCAATTTCTATTCTGAACATGTGTTTCACATCGATTGGCTTCAAGTGCACGCGTGACCTTACGATAAACACGACTGGCTCCGGTAGATTAGGGTCATGTATCGTTAGATGTGCGCTATAGGTTCATGAAAAGAAGTTTAGTAGGTTTTAAGTGGTGAAAAGCGTGGCACTTGACCAAGATCCATAATCTGGTCTGAAAATGGCTTCTATGCCGGAAGATAAAATTTACCGAAATTTTGTTTCTAACTGAATGCTCTGGAATTAGTTTCATCGGCAATGGTTATTTAAACGCTGTCAAACGTCAAAGTATTGTGGTGCTCACATCCCTATCCCTTACACACCACTACCGGTTTCAGGCTGTTTGCCATCGTCAGGTGGAGACAGTACAAATATAACTTTGTCAAACGTCATTCTGTGTTAACATTCCACATATGCATGCATTTCCATCCAAAACTCCTCACGGCCTGTTTGCACTCATCACGTACGATCAAGATCCCCATGCCTTGAGTCAGTAGAGGAAGGGTAAACAAGGTTTGAACTTGCAAGGCTCTGTTGGATAAGGCTAGCATGACTAATATTTTCGATCACATGTGTCCACACCTGTTTGAACACATGAACACTTTGAATATTTTTGTACGATTAAATGCCTACTCAGAACAAAATTTGTTACCTTGCAACAAAATACGGTTTTTATCTCAAACCACGACTGGTTTCGTGCAATTCTCATTCATCAAGCGGGAAATTAACACAAATTTTGAAAGAAATTAATCACTGAAGCAAAATGAGTACCAGCTCAGAGATGAATTGTAATTTACATTCTTTGATAGGATTTATTCGTCATAGCAGTTTTTTACCCATATGAAATTTCCGGGATTATAATTACAACATATGTTGATGTTTCGTTGTTCAAATTTAAAACATTGAACACGTTCTGAATGGAACTTCACTCGAAGCATTTGTTGAAATTGTTCATAGATTTATTACTATAAGACAAGTTGTGACAAGACAAAAACATTTTATCGACATTTAAATAATTACATCTCGATGACTCATAAAACACATGGCCAATTTTATTTACTTATGGTAAGTGTCTTGTGATTAGGTATCTGGAATAGGTTGCATGTGTGAATTTCGTAGTCCAGTTTTTCGTTCACTGCCACGCCCTTCAGAATCCTACACATTAGTTCCTCGCTCTACATGTCCTAATTAACAACCTAGTGCAAAATGTTTAACAAGTTGTGGTCGATTGTAACCATTGATGTACATCTCAAGCGCATGATCTCAAGACCTAATCTAAACAACATTAACTGATTATATAAACCGATCCCATGGTAACAAATTTCCATGCACGGGGATGTTTCTTTCCTGGACAATTAGTGATTTGCTAATGTTATCACTGTGTGTTATGTTCCCATGATGACACCATCTCTGATCCGTTTCCAGCTAGTATATGACGAGTTACGTTCTGCCATGAAGATTATGGCGCTTAAGTGTAAGTCCGTTCTACATCGTAAGTTGAATGTGGAGAACTAACACATCTGTTTTATAAACATTTAAGTACTGTAGACGCAGTCCACATAGATTTCAACTTCATGTTTTCAAAATGTTCGAAAGGTTTCTGAAATACTTTTGAGAGAAAAAGGTTGAAGCCATTACTGTCCGAACGTTAACTAAGCTATTTTCGCAAGCTTTGAGAGCGTTGGATGCAACATTAACGAGATCACACCACGTGCTTCGCACCCACTTTCGATTTAACCCGGAGGCCAACTTTTTCAACTTTAGGCACGCTCAAGCACGAACCCCACAGCACAAGAGAATGCCTATATGTTACACACATGAAAGTATGAAAAACATACTATCATCTTTTATGTGAAAATCCTGTGACCAAAACATGGCCATCAAACTGTGTGTACCCACCGTAACTTCGGTGTGATTTGTGAATCGATTTCGAATTAATCGGTTCAATTCAAGGCTTCACTACAAATTACAACTTCCAAAACGTTTGCTATCTACAGAAAACTGAACATAGTCTTTTAATCATGATAAGAATATGTTTTTTCGCGTTGATGAACACGCTTGGCTCGTTCTGTTATAGAAACACTAATGAGATTCGAAATGGAGATCGACTTTCTAAAGATATACGGTTGGTGCGCCAACGGAAAAATTCGCCGTGATTTCTCGTGGATTAATTCATATTATAATTTTGTAACTTTACTAGCATTGAGATCCCCGTTGGATCAACCGCACTAGCTGATGTGAATTCGAATGCTCATATTTCACGTTTGAATAATTCGATATATTTGGTCTTTGTTGGAATTTTTGCCGTCTATTTATGAGAAATGCGTTAAAATTTATGGTATGCAAATAACAGTAGAAATTCGTTATTGGTGATGCCATTTCTTATACATCAGCAAGTTCTGAGTTCTTAGTTCTGAGTTCTGAAACAGATGTACATACTTATTGTTAGGATTCGCATGAATTCATTCAAGGTATTTCAAGGTTTTTAATGGTTTAAAATGCTACAAGCTTAACAATTACCATAAAAGAGTAGAAATTAATAAACTGTTTAAAATAATAGATAAGGTGTTAGTTTAAACAGTCTATAAGTATTGGAGGAAAGTTTAATAATAATTCGTCTAATTTATTTTTAAATTCATGCAAGCCAGTGAAGTGAGCAACGACAGAAGGTGAACGGTTCCAAGTAAAACAAAGGACAGAATAAAATTACTTTCTACAGTTCAGTCGGGAATGCAGTACCACCAGCACATACTCATGGGTCCGATAATTTATCTTATCTGTTTGCGGGAATAAATCCTGTAGGAGATGGTTTGGAGTATAGAATATTTTGTGAAGTCCGATAGGCTCTAATCTGCAAAAGTTGAACAGAATCGGTTGAGCCACTCTTTCTTTATAATGCTTGTTTCGGATGCTGAGAACTAATTTTGTTGTACGGTGATAGATTCGCTGCATAAGCTCGACATCTTTCTTGTGCAACAGAGACTATTATTGCACACGGTATTCTATGACTGATCTTCGGTACGTATTCATGATCCTTGGCAATACCTTTGGCGCAACTTTCCAAAATACCCGTTTGAGTATATTGAGAACACTTTTGCCTTTGTAAATGAAATGTTAGTTTGAATTGAGGTTCTTAAACTGGATCATATCCAGATACACACAATTTTTACTTAACTTCAATTTTCAAGGACATTTAAACCTATATTGAATGTGAAATCAACTCAATTCTCCACGTTTATAAACCCGCATTTGTTGAAGTTGAAAGGTAGTTTGTCCTTCAACAACCAGTTATAAAGCGTATTCAGATTCTTTTGTAATAGGAGATAATCTTTTGGCTAGGGATGCAACTTCAAATGTTTATGTCGTCTACGAATAACGGAATGTTTCACTGAACAGTAACGGTATTTAATTCACATAAATCAAAGGGAGGATTGGACCCTGGAACCGGGGACCTCCGATGGTTGCTGCGATTGTTTCTGATAATGCACGTCAACACGTAACTAGGTTGTACGATTTGTTAGGTAGTAATTTAATCAATTGAATATTATTAAATTTGTAAAAATCACTTATAACGTACGTAAAACCCCATTTGCATGCATTTCCAAGAGACACATAACCCACGACCGGATTCCTGTTGTTTGCACCCATCTGGTAGGGACAGTTGGATAAGGATCTGCATGTGATTGAAACAGTGGAAGAATGTTAAACAAGTTGTGCTTGTATGCCCCTGTTGGTTAAGGCTGGTAGGACAAACCTGTTCAATCACATGAGCACACACACATGTGGACAGTTTTTAAACCAATGACCATAAACCGAAAATCTCATTTGCATTATTTTTCAACACACACAACTTACGACCGGTTTCGTGCTATTTACACAAGTCTCGCGGTTAAATATAATGAAATATAATGCTAATGTTATATTTGAGTTTTTCTGAAGATTTTGTTCAACTTCACGTTGCCATCATCAGATCCAAAATATTTAATTAAACATTAAATATCGAAGTACAAGCGTGTGTCGTGCTCATGTTGAAAATACTGGAAGAAGAAAAATAAAGCGTAATCCTAATTGCAATATAGTCCGAATACGGTTCAACATTTTTTATACAACATCACGTAGACATGAATATTACAAAATACAGAAAAATCTCATTTCAATCCATTTCCATCACACAAACAACGACCGGTGTTGGCACTCATCAGGTATGGACAGTAAAATCATAATCCACAAAACAACGTTTTTTCAGCCATTTGACAGAAATATTTTGATGTAAATATGAAGAATGGTATATTAGCACTCTAAATGTCTATCTGAAAGATTAGTTTAGAAAGATTGATATATACCTAGTTTTTTATTTTGGCAGAAATTTTATTTGATAATAATATTAATAAGTCAATCACAAAGATAAACGGTTTGTTTCAGAATAATTTCTCAGACAACCTAAAAGGATTACCCCTATCAGTTCCACAAGAACGTGTGCGTGAGAACAGCGGATGCTCAAAAAATTATTTTTCCAGTACTAAATAAGTGTGTTAATGTGAATGGTGAACGGGAGAGCTTTCATTAGCAAAAGATAAGAGTCTAGCATTTTGTGTGTACAATCGATGGAAATTGAAATTAATTAACGGTAATACGTTTTTTACTTATTCGTTAGAAAAGTAAACAAAGTAAACTAATTTCTATGGGTTATTCTCCAGAAAAAAGCAATTGCACAGGTCATTTACTCTGAACACGTGCACAACAGCATCTAAGACTTATTTCTTGGTAAATTAATTCTAAACACTTAAACTCAGCTGCGGAAAATTGTGTTTTGTATAACAACCTATAATTTTGATTACTCAATTCGAGACAATAACGTATGGTGCTTTCCACAGAAGAGAACAGTTCGGATTCATCAAATTTAAGAGAGCCTAATCCTATGATGATTATTGAGGCTTCTATATGACCACCATGAGGTGCCTTCTTTTGATCGGAACGAGTCCTAATTCTAACAGACTATTTTTGTAGTTGATACGTGTAAGTCCTTTTATCATTCGAGTAGTAAGTTTCTTTACGATTTATAGCCTCACCGTATCCTTCTGATGATATTGATTCCATCCCTAAACAGCGTACAACATTGGTGGTCTGATATAGGTGTTAATTATCCGTGGGAGTATCTGCTTTGTGAAATTACCGAAGATAATTCTTGGCAATGCTAAGCTTTGGCAGGACTTTTTGTATACAACAGAACACTGCCCTGAAGACTTCAAGTTACTGCTAATCCACACGCCCAGGTCTTTTGATTCCATAAACGATGAAAGTTGCTGAGATCCCAGAAAGTATGCGAATTCGAATGATTTACCGACGTTTAACATTTTATATTTTTGGATGTTGAATGGTGGGCAGTTTCGCAAGGACTTCGTATGAAGTGCTTTGAGATATTTTGTAGAAGTTGACAATCTTCTACGGTGCGTACGCAACTCCAGACTTTGATGTCATCCGCAAGTAAAATGATTTTGTTGCGTACGACTTCAGGTATATCGTTTGCGAACACGAGGAAGAGAATTGGGCCCAAGACTGAGCCTTGAGGTACGCCGCTTTTAACTTCAACTGGGCTGGATAGTGCCCCATCATCTATAACCCTGATAACTCTACCAGTCAAGTAATCCTGTATCCAGGTCAATAATCGGCCGTACACCCCGAGCTGCTCTAATTTTTGTAGCAGTATGAAGTGGTTAACACGGTCAAAAGCTTTAGACATATCCAAGTAACAAACATGGATATGGTATCCATCGTCCACGGCTAGAGTCCAATTATTAAGAGTTATGAGAAGATTGGTGCGACAGGCGTGTCTTGTTCTTAATCCTTGCTGTGCTATGGAAAGAATCTTATTTTGTTCCAAATGTTTGATAAGTTAGTCAGCTACAAATCGTTCGAGAACTTTAGAGACCACTGGCAACAACGTGATTGGTCTGTAGTTAGACACCTCAGATCGCTTCCCTCCTTTGTTTGTCGGAGTGATTAATCCACTTTTCCTTTCAGTATCAACCTTGCTACAACTCAGTGACAGGTTGAAAATATCAGAGAGTGCTGATAATAGAGCATGGGCGCGTTGTTTTAGAATTAAAGTTGTTATTTCATCCGCACCCAGAGATTTTTTGTATTTAACCCGAGTAGCTTTACCAGGACACTCTCGGGTTTCACATAGATTTCGTGTATTGTGTTAATCTGTGATCTAAATGCAGGCATATCGTAACATACGCGCTCGTTAGGGTAGAACACTCTAGAGTAAAATTGAGCAAGTTCATTGTTGGCTCCAATAGCAGCGGATGTAGTTCCAGTCGTAGTAAGTAAAGCGGAAACGCTTGGCTCCACCCTGGCCTTTCTGTTCACGATCAATTCGTTTTTTATAACCCGATAATCATGAAAACAGCACAAGGCCGGAATTGAACGTTGAGCAAGAGTCCAGGTTCCAAGGTGTCCAATGTGTATTGGCTGTGGACATGGTTTGCATTTGAAGGAGAACAGCAATGTGAATGTGTGGAGGTACAGATTAGAGCTTGGGATAGTGTGCTACTGAAGCAAATAGGGTCAAGACAAAACAGCTGACACGTAGATGAGTGCATAGCCAGACTGATGGGAGTTCCTTGTCATAGGTGAGTCAGACGATTTGAATTTAGTGAAAAAATTAAAGTCAACGATTTGAACGTACCGAAAACAATGTGAGTTTGTTTCCGAGGTACAACATGGCTCACACAAAAAACAGTTTCTAGAGTTTTCTAGAGTTTTTCACCTAGGGGTGGTCGCACGCGTTGGGGGTGCGACATGCTTTTTTACCAAAACAAATTATGGTACGAATTTGTTTCACTTGGAATTTCAAATATATTTTTAAATAGAGATTTACATTCTCTGCTATCCTCATCTTTGTTATAGCAATTTGACCTTACTCACACGTAAATCATATATCATTATTTTCCTAAAGAAATAGGCAAGCGTAGAAGAATATGAATGAGAATGCATAAGGAAAGTCTAATGGTTAAAAAATTTGCAATTGTTTCATAGATTGCGAATTCCCAAAATATCGTCAAAGCGAATTATCCTCTTCGATTAGCGCGCGGGTAAATTTTCTCAGTTCCAGGACCGATGTTATGATAGAAACCCGGAACATTTATAGATAATAAAAGAGTGGCATGTCAGCACATGATGAATTTATTTGACAATATGAAACTGAATGGAATAAAAAATAATCAGAAAAGATTTTCTTCAGTTACATTAATTTATCTACCTATCTCGGTTACGGACACACTAACACAATACACCATTTTATTTACGCAATTTTGGTGATAATAACCAAGAAAACACCGAAAACATGCTAGCCTTCCTTCTCGAGAGTGTCAACCGGGTTAAAATTCAAATGTACTACGCCATAATCCAGAGGTGTTCAATCTTTTATATAGTCTAAATGAAAGAAAACAAGATTTTCATAGTTCTTTTTAGTGACGCACACAAAGAACGACCCGCCGTTCTTTGCTTTTGCTAGTGATAATGGCAGTCATTTTCCTGCTGCATGTGTTACACAATGGTTACATTCCCTGGGTTGTCGACACTTATTCATTGCACCTGTTCGTCCGCAATGAAATGTATTAGGGGAAAATTTTGTGGGTACCTTAAAGTGAGCAATTACTTCATGTGCACCAACTGCATTTGACGAACTTGATCGATTTGTTGACAATTTCTTATTGCAATATCAGAATTATACTCATGCAATTACCGGACAAACTCCAGCATTGTTATGCAAATCAAGATTCCTGAGATCCAATCTGATGGGTCTGGGATCAGCTGAAGTTTTATTTCATCGTGTCAATCAATTCCGACTGAGTACTGATATCGTGCTTGGCAGTATCGGTAAATGCATAGTAAAAAATAATGGACCTTGATGTTGGCTCAATGCATCGCCGTCATGCGAATCAAATTAACTACAGAGATAGAGGTCAGTTATGTTCCGATTCTGATTGCATTGACGATCACAACACCACTATCCTAGATACTTTTGGAGATGTTGAACAGGAAAGAGTATTAAGAAGATCAGAACGTTTTGATGAACAAACCGTCCCGGGATTATAAAAACCCAGGATCATTCGCAAATTGCGGTGGATGTGATAATTGTACTGCGGACAATCAATGACTGTTTATTCATGTAAATTTTATAATGCGGGGATGTGAGCAACACATTACTTTATAATGCGCCATTAATTTATTAATTGGGCAATATACATCGAATATACATCGTGATCAGTTGCTTATTCTGATTGCTACTTCTGGGTTTTAGTATAGGTTGGACATAAATCGATTATTCAAATACTACAGTTCCTCAAAGACTCTATGAAATTATAACATATGGCATTCCAGGATGTGTTCATAGCAAATGGTTTTCATTCCAGTTGCCTCAAGATAACAATGACAAAAGAAACTGAGCATTGTACTATTACGATCAATTTTATCCCGTTGATCTTATGTGCAATTTATACAACATTTGATTTGTTTTTTTTGAAAAATCTCTGTCCTTCTTTTAATAAATCGGGTAGAACGTTTAGTTTTTATCTTTCCGATTCGTCAGGCCAAGCGTGTCAGTACGAATAAGAATCGGGGTAAGATGCACTGACTGGACTGAACCCTTCATATCAGGGTGTGATGGTATAGAGAACTTATGCATTTGTGAATGACAAACTATAACTCCAACATTTTTAAAAGCTCCTCCATACCAGCATGATCGAAGTCTTAGATTATTTCAAATAAATCAACTTATTATGGCATACATTAGTTTCCGACAAATTTCCTGAAGATTTCTCTGATAGAAGGTAATAACTACATAATTAAATCGTTGCTAACATCTTACAATACAATTTAGATAGATTTCTTGGTAGTTGTTACAGTCGCTTCCATCACCCTAGATCCTAATTAGCCTTATTATCATAGTATGCCGCTTCTGTTATAAGACAAATTTTTCGAACCGTCATTATAGTACCAATCTTTTGCGAGTTTATGCGTTTCAATGGTTTCTTGGTTGACCATAATAGTCTCGTTTCGCTGAATGTCTCGTACTATTGCGCTGGGTTCAATTACTATAACCCCTTTCGAAAAAACTCATTTTAGAGCTATCACATGCGTCTTAGACTATCGGTCATAGTGCAGTTTATAAAAGTCACTTTAAGCAGATTTGGACCTACATAATTGCAGTTTGAAGTTCATATCGAAGAATATCGTGGTAAATACGGTAGGGAGTTTTGTCTAGAGCAACAGTGGTGTTTGTTCGGTGTTTGTGCCAGATTTATGCGATCATTATTCCATATATGGGGGTCTTCCGGAACTCACATTGTTGGGGTCATTATCGTCCAATTTTACCATCTTTCTTGAACAGTGATACATATGTTATTCACCAATATTCCGGTATTATCTTTTGTTTGTATTAGTTTAGTCGACGCCGATTTCGGGTGAGTTTCTAACGAAGAATCTAGTATTATTTTCATTTTCTCAATACGATTCAAGGGTGAAAATTCGCACCTTAAAATGTAGTCCATAATGTTTTGTGTCTAAACTAGCTGGGTCGCAAGGCGGTCTGTACACAGTGTACATTCGTAGCAGGTGTAGCTATATTTTGCGACAAAATAGTCTTTGATTAAATGTACTATGTTTTCTTCAGAATTTTTCTCAACTAGCATTGAGTTAACTCGAGCAGACATGTTCCTTCGCAGTTAGCTCGTTCTTAGTGCTTTTAAACTTTTATCGTACAGATTTCTGAGTCTTCCTTTCGTGTTTCTGTTAGCTTTTGTGTGTTTGAGTGTCAAAGTAAACCAAGCGAATTAATACTTGTTTAGGTTTTGTAATATCGAACGCTGATTTTCGATTATATGAATTTGATGTATAAACAAGATTGGGTTAGATTTGCGCAGGCATCCAAATATTAGATTAAACATGCAGTGTTTTACAAACCATGTTGAGAGAGTGCTAAATGTATGTAAACTGTTAAGCTTTTGGGTGATCTTGTGGGTTAACGTGATTACAGTTGGGAAGGTTAACTCCAGGGATAAATTGAGACACAAACAACAAGTAGATACGAACAAAGGAGTGACGTGGTTAATGGTGCATCGAGTTTCCTCGAAGCATGTGTCAGAAACGTAACAGACGAAAGGACAGTAAAGGATATTTGTCTCGATTGACTCGACTCAATTATCACTTCATTCTTGCTCTAAAGTTTTGGCTAGCCAATCGATTTAACGCTATAAAAGCTAAAATGGTGTGATCTGGTATGATGACATCTGTTTTACGCTTTACATATTATTACACCTGTGATACATAAAATCCAGTTAATGCCAATTATTCGAACTAGAATTACTGTAAGAAAACGATGTTAGTGATGAAGTTGGAACTGCGTGTACGTATAATTCCAAAGGCGCTGTAATTTTTTTGATTTTCTACATACAACAAAATTTCCTAGAGAATCAGGCTTGAGATATTAGCATTCCGAGAAACAGAATTATCTGCCGCAACGAGGATCTCCTGAAAAAGGTGATCACAATAAGATTAAAAGTCTACGATTAATCTATCGCAATCTTTGAAGTGCCGATAAATGATCATGTGTCGAATTAAATCAGCAGCAAGAGCTAAATCCTGCAACATCCTTGATTTATCTCTTGTATAGCATGGTTCGTCATATACTCATAGATTTTAGAAGCGAAAACTGCAACTGATTCCGAGCATGTGTTTACTTCAAGCAAAATGTTTCAAGTGAAACAAATTGTTACGGAATATCAAATCGAGACTGCGGAAATCTTAAAGCCTTTGATTTGTTTCATGTTCGAGTAAGGCCATTATGCTTTAGCAAGTGATTAATAGGATGGTTTTCGAAATCATTCATACTGAAAACCATCTCCTCAAACACTTGCTAACGCCAAAGACCTTATTCGAACACGAAAACATTCAAAGGTTTTAGGCATACCGCATTCTCGATTGGATATTCGTCGTTATTTTTTCTCGGTAAGAATTTGTTTCACTTGGACGACCTGTAGTCAAGTAAATGAAAGTGCTGAATTATCGAAGGATGTGGATAAGCTTAGACCGAAGAGTTTGAACACTGAAACCCCACAATAGACAAACATTGAAGATCATTAAATAAACTTCGCCATCGCTAAAGCAACGCGAAGCAGATGACAGGGAACAATAGAATGACCTTTGCAGAAGCTTAGACATCACTGCCTCACCTGCGTCGCTGACGCGATTGTTTAGACCCCCGAACTCACCTCGTGCGAACACACCCAGGTTACTGCGTGTAATGCTCATGTCCGTCCAAGATGCAGAAAATATGTTGCTCGCCTCATCCCTCTTAGTGGTAAACAAATCGACGGTGCGAATATTTCCGGACGTTCCGTGGGAAGAACGGCAAATTCGTCGTAATTATCCGAAACTAGCAAAAGAGGCAACAAATCGCAGAGCTGTCATAGTTCATTATGTACCCATTTTGAATGAAGTAGAATGCAGCAAACGTTTGCAACAAGATTGCAGTGAATAGAGATTTTTACTGTGCCTAATGAACATAATAACGACTCATGTTATGCGCCTTATACCGAGAAAAGAAACGCATCAGCATCATCCTCTCAAAATATCATTCCGCACAGGTGAGATGAAGGATAGAATTCTCGAAGCGTGGTATCAATGCAGCAAATTTGCACCTCCTGAAATTCGTATTCAGGCTGTATACGACATAAAACGCACGAACATTATTGTTCCTGAAATGATTCGCTACCAAGTCAATCAAATGCGCCTGAGACAAAAAACCTGAAGCAGCCGACCAATTCTGGGTCGACGAATCCACTACTATGAGCTCTTTATCTGCAACAAAAATCAAATTTCTATCATGCTGTTACACCAATGCTCAGGGCTTTCTGCGCAAGTTCACTGAACTGTATTCACGTGTGATCGTGGCGTCTTGGGATTTGATTGCAGTGACAGAAACCTGGTTGAGTAATTCTATACATGATTCTGAACTCAAAATCTGACATATGATGGTTTACAGAAATGATCGAGTAAGGTATAGGTGGTGGTGTCCTTCTCTACTTACATGAAAGCATTAACTGCACTGTACTTCTCTCCCCCGAGTTAGATGTCCCAGATACATTGTTTTGCTCATTTGATTTACATGATATCCGTAAGTGCCTCTTAGAATTGATTTATCGCACCCCTTCTTCATTATCTGTCGCTGACACTGTTCTTTGTAATGCAATACGTTTTGCATTGAAGCTCACTTAGTCGCATTCTTTGCTCGGTGATTTTAATGTACCGACACTTGTAACACACATTCCAGCTGGCGATTCATTCTTCAAGAAATAATGACTTGCAGCCCTCTTTACAACCATGTACAACAACCAACGCGATTTCGATTTTAACAAACCCCATCTACCCTGGACCTCATGCTTATAAATTAAGAACTCGTGATAAAATCTGTTTCCTATACAGCTCCACTTGGATTGAGTGATCATGTTGTCATGACATTTGATTATTTTTATCAATACGAACCAGCAGGAAATACTGAACAAACGTATACAACTGTGAACTATGTCTTACTTCGAGGTTTTACTACTACAAATCGATGGGATTTCCTTGAACTCAAATCATCCAAGGAAATCTGGGAAATGTTTTACAACCAACTCCGTATTATCATTGATTTATCATCGAAGGTGAAAATAATATCTAGCAAACAGCGTCCGAAAAAGCTTCTCAGAAGCAGTACTCGGAAATGGATGTGTAAGCGTGACAATGCCTGGTCTAAATACTTTGACGATCCGTCTAGGATAACTTGGTGCTACTACACCTTATTGCCAAATAAGTGTGTCTCTCTCATTCGAAAAGATAGAAACGTTTACCAATTCAGTCTAGTCGGAAAATACATTACAAATCTCAAAGCATTGTATAAACACGTCAACGACCTTTATAATGTTAAAATAGGTATACCGCTACTGGCCTCTGGTACTGGATTAGTGACGTCATTTAAAGAATGTGCTAACGTTTTTCGACAACAATTCGCATCAGTTAAATCACAAGTGTAGACCCGTGGACAGTCCCTTAACTCTGACAGCTGCAGCCTGCCAAATCTTCACGGGGTAGTGGTTTCCCCCCAACGTTTTTCCAACAAAATTAATGACGATGAAAGAACTGACTCATCCGGTATAGACAATATACACGCAAACAGTTTTTACTCTCTATCCTCCCGATTGGCAATACCGACATCTGACGTATTTACGATTATGTTTGAGCAGAGCCTGTACAAAAGTTGAAAACTTCCCTGATTAGTCCCCATCTACAAGGTGGCAAGAGATAATACATTAACGATCGCCCGAAGTTATTACAGTGCTATCAAAAGTAATGAGTCTATAATAGCTGATGCCTTACGAAATCACTTTGAGATTAATAAAATTTAATCTCCGAGCACAGTATGGATTCAGGAAAAAAACGATCTGCCTGACAAACTTGATATTAGCAAAAGAATTTTGGTCTGAGCTACTAGATGCCGGCAACTCCGTGGACGTAATTTATATCGATTTCTCAAAAGATTTCGATCGTGTGAATCACGAAATACTTTCGTCGAAACTACTCACCTACTGAGTACCGGGTAAACTCCATGCATGTAATAAACAATGGTTCATATCTCGTTATATGTACGTGAGAGTCAAAAACGAACTATCCGAACCGATTAAAGTTGCCCGTGGTGTCTCACAAAAATCAGTCCTCGGACCGCTTTCTGTTTATTATTTATATAAACGACTTGCCTACTGTATTGCAGTCGTCGGTGCTTATTTTCGCTGATGACGCAAAGCTTTGGCGCAAAATAAACTCCACAGACGACACGCAGAACCTGCAGAGGGATCTCGATATGATTCACACTTGGTCCCTAGACAACGAAATGCCACTGAATGCTTTGAAATGCAGCCTATTGTCTCTCAAGAGCAAGTTGAGCAACAAATATTATCTAGGTCGCACTGTTATTAAACCCGCCTCCTCTGAAAAAGATTTAGGCGTGATTATCCAATCAGACTTAGGAAACTCAATGCAATATCGACTAGCTGCATGCAAAGCTGAAAGCAATTTAGGCCTCCTTAAAAGAGTCCTAGTTCCGTTTGACCCCAATATTGTCTGAAAATTGATTTCAACGTACGTTCGTCCTCATGTTGAATATGCTATAACGGCATGGGATCCTTGGTTGAAAAAAGATATTCAGCTATGGGTAACTCCACGGCGCAGAGCGACTATCTAATGATCCATACGAAACAAGACCTAAAATATTGAATTTGCATTCGGCTCAATACAGACAGAAACGAGGATAAATAAAATATTCATTTGCATGCTTTTCCGTCATTCACACCCCACGACCGGTTTCGTGCTGTTTGCACTCATCAGGTAGGGACAGTAAGATCAGGATCCGCATGCGCTTGAAACAGTGGAAGAATGGTAAACAAGGAGCGCTTGTATGCCACTGTTGGATAAGGCTGGTACGACCAACCTGTTCAAAGCATGTGTCCAAACACATGTTAAATGGGGTTAAACCCATAACCATGAAACAAAATATTCATTTGCATGCTTTTCCGTCATTCACACAGGATACATAATGTTCATTTGGACAGTGCTTAATCAAACAAATCACCCTTGTAGTCGTTTGTTTCATCATTTCCATAACACAAATCTGCGAGGTCACCAATCGAAACTTTACCAACAGTATGTCGGGTTTAACTGACTCAAATATGCATTTTCCGTTCGCAATGTGCAATTTTGGAACAGATTACCTACTGACGTGGTACAATCTGAAACTGTTGATGTTTTCAAGAAATCAATAGATATCCACATGGACAAGTATGTTTTTCACGTTTCACAATAATCTAACAATATTTTTATATTTTTACCATACGAACCAAGCGTGCTCCTCACCAGATCATAGCAAAACGCAGACTGCGACACTGGTCTGTGCCAAACTGAAGCTTTCCCACACGAGATATCACCGCACCAAATTGTCTGCTAAGCCTAGGATAGACGTCACTCACATATGCGAACCTAATCTTACTGCGAGATTCGCAAAAGCCTTCACAGACAAGTTTAACAAGATAACCCCACTTGAATCTGCTTCAGAAAACTGGAAATTGATACAAAGCTGTATATCACGAGTCGCACTTCCCACGTTCGGTCCGAAGAAAGCTCGAACGAGCGACTGGTTCGAAGCAAACGCTTCTGAGATGACTGCTGTGCTGCATGAGAAACGCTCAGCATTCTTGAAGTTCAAAGGTATTCCAACAGATAAAAACTAACGTCTTCTAAGAGCAGCTAGAAATAAGGTCCAACAAAATGCAAGGCGATGTGCAAACGACTATTGGACAGAAGTTAGCCTCAATATCCAAAAAGCTGCGGATACCGGAAATTTTCACGGTATGTATGATGGGATCAAGAGAGTCATTGGCCCAAACAAACTTGAAAACGGCTCCCATTAAGTCTTTATCTGGCAAGCCGATTGTCGACGAAACTCAAAAGATGGAAAGATGGGTAAAGCACTTCTCCTCTCTCTACTCTAGGGACAGTACAGTTCTACCACATGCACTTGGAAATGTCGAACGGTTGCCGACCATTAAATATCGAGATACCCATCCTACTCTTGAGCTCAATGAGACAATCGACCTCTTAGCGAGCGGGAAGGCTCCTGGTGACGACGGAATTCCACCAGAGCTCATCAAATGCGGCAGAGCATCATTATTACAGCCTCTTCACCATTTGCTTTTTCAGTGCTAGAAGGAGGGAGGTGTCCCTTAAGAGATGCGAGACACAAAGATCATCACGTTGTTTAAGAAAAATGGTGACAGAGGCGACTGCAACAATTACAGAGGAATCTCCCTCCCAAATGTTGTAGGCAAATTGTTTGCTAAAGTCTTACAGATCCGGCTGCAAGTTTTAGCTGATAGAATTTACTCCGAATCTCAATGTGGCTCCCACAAGGGAAGATCAACCGTTGACATGATCTTCTCCCTGAGACAACTTCAAGAAAAGTGTCGGGAACAGCGTATGCCATTATAGGCTGTTTTTATTGATTTAACTAAGGCATTCGACTTCGTCAGCAGGAAGGGTCTTTTCAAAATGCTTAATCTGATAGGCTGCCCCACAAGGCTGCTCAGACTCGTTATTTCGTTCCACTCAGGCATGAAAAGCACAGTCCATTTTAACGGTTGCAGTTCAGAAGCGTTTGAAATTCGCCGAGGCGTCAAACAAGGGTGTGTTCTTGCTCCCACGCTGTTCGGCATTTACTTTGCTCTGCTTCCGGAGCACGCTTTTACGACGAGAACAGAAGGCATTTACATACGCACGCGAAGTGATGGCAAGCTTTTCAACCTGAACCGGTTGAAAGCACAAACCAAAGTACAGGATGTGATAATCCGTGACCTGTTATTCGCCGACGACACAGCCTTTATTGCTCACTCCCTAGAGAACCTACAGTCGCTAATGGACTGTTTTTCGTCGGCATGCAAAGACTTTGGTCTAAAAATCAGCATGAGCAAGACCAAAGTCGTTGGTCAAGGGACTGTATCACCACCAATCATCACTGTGGGAAACTGTCAGCTTGAACCAGTACATCATTTCACATATCTTGGTTCAACCATTGCGGATAACCTCTTGTTAGACACGGAGATTGATAAGCGGATTGGCAGAGCAGCTGTCATTTTGTCCCGAATGATCTCTCGTGTTCGGGGTAACCGCAAGCTGACTGTAAAGACAAAGATGATGGTGTACAGCTCGTGCGTACTGAATGCTTCACTATACGGCAGTGAAACCTGGACCACCCACGCAAGAAACGAACGGAAGCTGAATGCTTTCCATCTACAAAGCATCCGTCGTATCTTGAGCATATCATGGATGGACAGAATGACTAACGCTGAAGTGCTTTCAATAGCTGGTCTACAGAGCATGTTTACCCTATTACGTCAGCGCCGCCGGCGTTGGCTTGGTCATGTCTATAGAATGGAAAATGGTGGTATTTTAAAAGATCTACTCTACGGTGAGTTGCAATTAGGAATTCGATCATTGGGCAGACCCCACTTGCGGTACAAAGATGTTTGCAATAGAGATATGAAAGCTCTTGACATTGACCCCGCAAGCTGGAATAAACTTGCTTTTTACCGCTAACTTTGTGTAAAGCGTCGTTTGCGAGCCTGAAGGTCACTTTGAGAAAACTCCGTTGATAATATTCCATGACTTGAACACTACAAATTTTAGAAGATGTTTATATACAAATGCGCAAAGCATTTCGAGCAAAGTAGCTGAGAAAACTGAGTTATGCTTGCACTGACACCTGCCATTACAGGGACATGGTTTTATAACAAATTCATTGAAACAGAGAAAGCCATTATATTTATTAATTTTTCAAGAAATTACCGAGAGTGCGGCATTGGTGATGTTGCTTTATATTATCATAATCGACTCAAGTGCCGTCCAATAGACAAAACATAATTAACCATCGAAATATTATTCTCTGTTCTTTAACTCTTATTTCTGGTGAAGTTTCCATTATTGATGTAGTCTAACGGTTCGATTCAGTGCTCAAATCGCATTCAGCAAGCAACAATAGTTTTCACATGTAAAGTTAACCTGCTTTCATGTATTTAAGTGAAGATCACTCACTACAAACGCTCGAATCCAGATTTCAAGAGGTACTAGATTTAGTCCATTTATGCAACGGTGTTCACAAATGCACTCGCAAAAAGGTTATGACCGTTTCTTCGTATTCGATTTGATGTTAACTTCAAAAAACAATGTGTGGAACCGATCAGATTGCAGGTTCCCTGAACCTTAGTGACCATTCAGTACTTCTGTTCGATTATCTATCTATAAGGTTGTTCGCAGGTTAGATAAATTAACCCTGAGAGAAACACTTCTGCAGATGCAGCGTAGGCAGGGAATCACATAACACTCGATCGTCAAATGAACAAACTAATAGATTTTGTGACTGACGAAAAATCACAAATCGTTCCGAAAAGTTCCCAATATAATCGTCTGCGTTTGTGTCGAATCGAAGTTATTAAATTCACTTTTGTTACAAATACATATTTAAAGATTTTATAAGTGTCATTCACTATTTGTTTTATCAAAATCGCATTGATTTATGAAATCGTAAACCACTCCTGTCGTGGTTGTGCGACCAACTGTCACATCAGTTAGCTAAAAACGGAGTATTATCTTTAAATTGCAAAACTACCAGCGGATTTTAACAGAAATCAGTGCTACGGCCGTTCCTTTTTCTATTATACATGAACTCTTACCCCACTTATATAATCTAAATTGATCCAGTTCGCGGATGATATGAAAATTCGGGCATGAATCAGTTGTTCAGATGATTGTGCGAAACTGCGAAAAGGTATTTTAAAGATATTTCAGTTTGGGCGGCTCTGAGCGATATGACATTCATCATACGGAAATATAAGATGCAGCACCTTGATAAGAATGTTCCTTGGACATATAGATTGTGCACTGAAAACTCGGCATGGAGGTCGCTGGAAAACTTTGAGTATGTATTAATGGAAACCAGAAAAACGTGATTCACTGCTAGATTATATATCGATACTCCAGTATATAGTTAGGTAATTTCGAAGAACAGTTAGAATCTTCACGCAAGTAACATTAACAAAGGTAATGATGTTCTACTATCGACCTACAATGGAGTATGCGGTAAAAGACTGTGCTCCTCATCTGCGAAACGATATTGCTTTCTTTGATAAAATGTATTACAGAACAAAAACGTTAGTGATGATTCTTTGCAATATTCCGTAAACCAAATTTCTGACATCTGAATCTATGTGTATTTTCCAAAAGATTCTGGTCTATACAAATTGTGTCTACCGAAGAATATTCAGTAAGGTACTTGCTTAATGTGTCTGATGAGAAAATGGCAGGTGTGAACACCTGATTCCTTTATGTTCCAAGGTCCCATATTGTTAAGTGGCACCTTACTTTGCCCGTATGTGCTGAATTTATTTGTGTCTGGACGAGTTGGAAACGACGGAAAAATAATGCAAGCGGTTTAACAACACCGTCAATAATTTGCTGAAGGACAGCACCGACTGCTGCTTCGGATGCATCAGTGGAAAGCGAAAGTAAAGCAAAACGATTCCTAGATATGTAGGATAATTAAGATGCTTTATTCAATGCGGTCTTCAATCTCTGAAACGATTCGACAGCATCAACATTCATATCAAAGTGTCGCTCTTTCCGCGTAACAAATCAGTTAATGGTTGAGGTATCTTAGCACAATCAGGAATGAATCTCCCGTAGTAATTGACTAAACCAACAAATCGACGTAACTGTTGAAGAGAATTTTGACATGGATACTCGTTAATGGACGAGAGTTTATCAGGCAAGGGGCGAATGCCGTTTTGATCGACATGATGTCCTTAGAATTCAAAAGCAACGACACCAAAAAGGCATTTATCTGAGTAAATCACCATACCAAACTGTCAAAGTCGCTGAAATACCGAACACAGATGTACTGCATGTTCCACTTTAGACGAACTATCAATGAGGACGTCAAAAATGTATAGATGAACAAAAGATAATACCTAAAAACCTTGGTCCATGAATCTCTGGAAGGTTTGAGCAGCATTGCGTAAACCAAATGGCACTTTTAGACATTCGTAAAGACCAAAAGGTGTAGTGATGGCTGTTTTCGGAATATCTTGCTCGGCGAAAGGTATCTGGTGGTAAGCACGCACCATGTCCAGTTTAGAAAACACAGTCTATCATACAAGGAAAGTGCGAAGTCGTGTATGTGGGGGATAGGGTAATAATCGGGAACAGTAACTCTGTTAAGACTAATATCCACATGGACGCCAGGCGTCAGCTTTATTCTTTTAACCATGTGAACGGGGCTTGTAGTTCATAGTTGTTCTCCGAGCTGGTATGATTGATTGCGGACGTTTCGTCATCAAACTAGATGACATCATCAGCGAAACTTCTTTCGAAGCATCCGGGCGGTGGGCATCATTCGAATTTATCTGCTGCGCGTCGACCTCATCTACTGTGATTGGATATAATTCCTGTATGTTTGGCGTGTTCTCATTGGTCCGTAGATCCCATCCACTTGAATGTGTTCATTGATTGATTGTGCTGTCGGATAACACGCTTCGAGGAACTCTCGAACATGACGGGCCTTGCCCAGGGCGATTTGAATGGCCGTCTGATTCCAAGTTTAGGCATATGTTCAAACATACGCTTTGCGATCTCGAACTTGTTCGGAGCCAAACGATGGGGTCTGTTAAAGACTGGAGGACCATAGGTCAGAATGTGATGTTTCATATCATGTTTACCATTAGTAGATTGCAACACCGGCTTAAAAAACTTCGAAAAATTCTGTCATTAAGTCACTGAACGCTGATGGGATGTTAGGGTAAGTACTCCAATGGCTTGGATGGGGGAATCACAGAAGTTACCAAACGAATTAATCTTTGTTAAATTGTCAATAAGCTTATGCGTAGCTATATTGTTCAGAAGATCAAAATAAGAAAGAAAATCTGCACCCAGAATGGGTACTGTGACATCGGCGAGTGTGAAAATCCATCGAATGTTACGTCTGAGACCTAATTCGACAGAAAGTGATCTCTGACCGAAAGTAGAAATTTTCATGCCGTTTGCCGCCTGTAACGTCAACGAAGACGGGTTCTCGCGTTCCATATCGGATGGTGGGATGACGATAATTTCGGCACCAGTGTCGATGGGGAATCACATTTTAATAGCCCTGTGGGTAACGTAGAAGAGACGGCTTTGAAAAGTGCCAGACAAAGCTGCCGTGTCTAATGTCTGGTTTCGCGGTTTCCCTGCTTAGACAAATTTGAGTCGTAAGTGCAAGGTGGCGTGCGATTCAGGGCTTTTGCACGGATAATAGCAAAAACGCGATCCGTTAGAATGACTAGTAGATTGTTTCTTGAGCTGACAAGGATGATGATTTCAAGAGTTACTACGGGATCGTGCGATGTTTTGTACTTGCAGTGACAAGTTATGGAACATCAATTTCGACTCTTCAAAATCGCTGGGAGTCTGTGTACTGGCATTTTCGTCACTCGTGTGTCTGACGTGAGGCAATGTAACGCTGTGCGAGATTTCGTCAACTTTGTCTGCAATGCGTGCCAAGTGTTGGAGACTGGTGTGCTCATCCGTAATTTTTCAGTTTAGTGCTTGTTAGTAATGCCTGGGACTTTGCGGACGTCGGCTGTAAGCCTCTGCTGCCCTAATTCACGAATGATTTTGTCATCCACAGGCTTGACTCCTTGTAATTGGAGCATGTGTCGCAGGTGTTGTGACGGAGCGTGATCACCCATTTTTAAGCCGGACAAACGTTTCCGAAGGTTTTTCTCGTCAGTAGACGAATTACGTGAGATGATGGCATGTTTAAGTGCATCGTACGAATTATCAGCAGGACGGTTGTATATTAAATCAGCAACCTCTTTATCGATTTACGGTGGCAACATACCAACTACACGATTATACTGAGCTCGTTGAGTTGAGACTCGAATAGTGCTCCCATTTATGTGACTAGAAGCAAAAATCGTTCATACCAAAAGATGGAAGGCTAAAGTGCGACATAGCGTCTGTAGAAATCTCCTCAGTTGGGGTATCAGAAAATGCTGACTTAAGATCCATTTCGTAAATTAAAAATTTATATGACAGAAAAATCAAAATAAATGAGAGTATATGATACGAACGAAAATTTCAAAAAAAATGTTCAGGGCTCACCAATTTATCCAGCGGAGATTTCACCACTAACTGCGTACGCCTTCTGATTATTGTACCCAACAAATCCGAACACACTTCTCAACGTAACACGACATACAGATCCAAAACAATCAGACGATAGACTTGCCCCAGTGCAGAACACGTAATCAGCGTGAATAATATATTTAAATTGTGTACATATTTACATGTATCATTACAACAAAACAAATGACAAAATATGTAGGATTAATATAATAATATATAAAAGATGAAAACACCATAGGTCAAGTATCAAGTTTCACAGAATCGATAAATCATAAAATTTTACTTCATGGCAATACCTACAAAGCTGCGGTAAGTATATATTTAACGTCACTGATGTGAATTTGTTGAGGTAATTTTAGAAAATATTATGCTAGTTCATGTTTTATCCAGCTGAAATTATTGGTTTTCCAGAATCTCAACAGATTCATATTCAATATTTATTAGATTGTGTTTTCGTTGCTAACTACTTCACAATCAAATTTATAAATATATGTTCATATATACACATTGGAAATTCATATTTCTTGTTATATGCAGCTAAATGTCTGTTTCAAGGTCGCATATTGTCTCCCGACCTTGTAAATAAACGACAACTTATTATTCTATAAAACCTCTAGGATAGCGACGATAGTTCGTTAATGTTGACTTTGACATATCATAAAAGTGAGATATCAATTAAATTTGAATATCGACATCGTTTACGTTATCTTATTGTCTCTTAATTACTAATATACTTTTTTCTGTAATATATTCTTTGTTTCGATCACTGCACACCAAACAAAAATGTAAATCTATCTCTACATCAGTTTGCCTAAGTCTGCTTCAATTATCAAATATAGCTGGCATTCTACAATGAATTCAAACATATAACTTGAAGCATAAACAATTCTCATCGATCCGAATAATATCTAATAAATTTGAAGTGAGTGTTAGGGTCGATAGATACGAAAGTAAAATGTTCATAAAGCGATCATATGGATTAGAAAGGACAAGCATACGGATACGTAACTGGAAAATCGGAAATTCATGAAGACGGACATGATCAATTTGCTAAGAATGTGGCCTAAGTAGCAATCAGACAATCCATGAAAATACGTCTAGCGAAATGAAGTGCAAATAGAACCATTTTTTTAAAAATAATAGTGTTTTCAAATATAACTCGAATTTTGTGAACGATTGTAAAAATTATTTATTTGATATTTGATAAACAAATAGAATATTCACAAGTAGTTCATTTATTTTTCAGTGAAAATTTAGAAAAAAATGCATAAAATATTTGTTACTTCTGCCGGTATGGCACTCTGAGAACTAATTTTCAAAAGATAAAATCCACGGTAAATAATGATCTTTTAGCATTTCAGATTTGAACGTAGATTAAGAAGCTGAGTTTTGTCCTCGCTTATTGAAGCAGATAACATTGAATGTGGACATTTGCTTTGATCTGTGATTTACAATATCAAGTCTGTGCAGAACAAAATTAGTGTTAATTATCATGTGAAAATAGAGAACAACCTGCTGTCTCATTCACAACTCGGGAAAAATGTGTATTAACTGTATCAACAATATTTACGATATTTCAACTGTATAACATTTACATATAAGTGACTATAATACAAATATTTGTACACAAAGGAAAATAGAGTTGCGCATAACAAATGCCATATGTGTAATTTAATGTTACAAATATCGATAAAAGGCAAAGAAAAGAAACAAAAAGCACCTAGAATGCGTGCAAATGTTTAGTGGATATTAAATATGATAGTATGTTAAACGTATGATATGGATATGCTCCTAATTCAGTAGAAATTAATATTGAATTCCGAGATTATAGTTATAACTGCATTGCAAAAACGTTACTTGAACTGAATCATATAAAACTGATCTTGATTCTATTTAAATAAACGTTTGTTTGCAGGTTATTTAAAATTACGTTTTGACTATGTGCCACAAGATAACAATTTTCGACTTATTATTCGTTTTAAAACTAGTATATGTACATTATTGTCCCATATTCAATTAATTTCAAAATAAAAAGTTTAAATATATAATATTTATTTTCACAAAATACTTTGATTGAAATTGTTAGTATCCTCGGGTTATTAGCTCATTTAATTATGTGTCGAATTATGGCAACAATGAAATGATAATTATAATCTTGTTTTTTATCTTCACTCCTCATATGTTTAGCATTTTTCTCACTTGAAATCTGTATTGAATACAGAGCAATCAATTTCGCTATATCTGTTTTAACAAGTAACATATCCTCTTGCAGACACCAATAACATCGAAATTATTTAATATTTTTCTGTTTATTCGATATAGTGTTTAAAGTCCAAAATGTCAAGCTTCATTTCCCAGATTACTCAAATCTGTACAAATTACGTGTGATAAAATATAAGCTAACGTCGCCGAAATAATTGAAATAACTATGAAAATTTGATTTGTGCTTTGAATACGGCAAATTACGCACTAAAATTCGACACCTCAATGTTATGGCAGAAAAATTTAGAGTTTACCACAGATTATAAATGGTCTATCGAGTTATTAAAACATTAACAACATTTTCCCATATGTAAGTTTATGTATAAGAATTATTAACAGTGATTTCACAGATTTCTAGTTACAGTAGAGCTGCATAATAAGCTTTCGGAACATGAAGCAATCGATATAAATTTTCAAATTTATAGCCGTTTGTATCTTTTTACTGGTAAATGAAAAACATACAGCCAAACGGTCCATATACAATGGTTATTTCTACCGTTTTGAAAAGCGATTAATAATATTAAAATCTTTTTAAATTGTACTATCAGATGTCCTATACTGCGTATTTATTTAGTGTTCAAGTTATATATTCCATTGTTCATATTTCCAGGATAGAACGCTTTTGAAAAGCAATGAATAGCACGTTGCGTGTAGTCTCAAATTGCATAAAGTTGTTTTATCCTGAAGATAAAACCATTTACATACACGCGAATATATATTGTATGACTGTTTACCAAATATTAATTAAGCAATATTGTATATCCTCCGCGCCGTACTTTATAAATTCCATGATGCTTTGCTATTAAATATAATTATTCTGTCTTGTGGTCAACCTGCAATATTTGGCTCATAGGTAACCACATTCGAACTCATTTTTACAATTGTGGACTCAGAAGATATTAAAATTTACCACATTTTATTTCACATTATAAATGGTCTTAATCATATCATTGTTTCAAAAATCTTCAATTAATTGAATTATTGTTCTCATTTTCGTCAGAGTGAAACATACCGCAGTGACTCATGTCAGCCACTTGCAATCATATTGGTTTGGCATGGCTCCCATTGTTGCTTTGTGCTACCCTAACAGGTACTCTTCTGATCTGGTAAGTATTCATTTGGTTGGGGAAAAAACCATCAAATACGTTCTGTTCAAAATTATTTACCATTGTTTCTTTCTATCAACTTTATGTACAATTACTTTCTCAGTAGAAAATTTGTCGATTAATTTACTCGAAATTTTCGCGTTTACAATACATTAAGGTAATTTCCGGCAGCTGACGTCTTTTGATGCTTGTCCGTGAATTTTAAAAATTTAAAATCCTTCGTAATCACAGGGAATATGCGTTAATTACTTCCACAGATCAGGTGATGCAATTAAATTTTTTAAAGTTTTTCTAGCTATTTTATCAAGTATTGATAAAAATTCATGTTTTCTTACATTTGTACGCACCAACGGTATTGTTACATAGCTCATGTAATATTTTTATCGCTTCTTGTTACATCTAACGAATCTTCAAATGCTACAATATAAATATTTTTTTACAGTTACATCCTCTCTGTTCACAATGGAGTAGTTTCGGCTGAGTTTCCGATGATAAGGTTAGTGTTCAGCCATTTCAACTAAATCAACTTTAAAATCTTTTTGAAAACTAATCAGAATTAACTTGAAATTTGGAAATGAAAAAAATTGTATTTATTGTCGAGCTGTTTTTACGCACTTGAATTGTTACAATTTTCAATACCGTTCAGACTTTCAGTCCACTGCCACTCGCAAAACCTAAAAATGGAATGTTGGGAACATAAAATGCATCTGAAAATATTCAAAATAAATTTTGCCATAACATGAATAGTATATATTCTAGGAAAAGCTCACGCATCATGATTGACCTGTCGCTGGTAATGTGTTTACGCAGCACGAACCTGGTTCATGAATTTTGTGATATCGATGGCTGTGTATATGAGCATTTATTTATTTACATACTGTTTTGCGCCCACGTTATATTTGCAATATTTTCCCCCGTTGGAAATGGTCATTAAGTTACGTTTAAACCCATGATTTTGACAAATTAGCGAATCAATCGTGGAAAAATATTCATTCAAAGAAATCGTAACTTATCTAGCGACATTATGCTTGCAAACATCTGGGAGCGGATGCGCTGAATGCTGCAACTTCATACTGCATTGAAGTGATAGGTCAGTGCAAGAAGCTGCCTCGTTGTTATGTGCGTGGCCACTCACGCATATGTGAACAAAATCAACTCACCATATCTTCATTCTATCGTTTCATCAATTGTTTTTTGCTAACTAATGACTCACCAAAGTTTTTTTTGCATTAAAAAACTGGAAAAACGAAGTGGATTTTTTTTCAAGGCTCACTGAAACTAAACTTACTATCTCCACGTGACGACGGCAAACAGCCAGAAACCGGTAGTGAAGGTTAATTTCGGGGGATGTGAGCAACACATCACTTTGGTCATCCATCAGCGCCGTATGTGCTTGACCACGAATCACTATGTGATTCTGTATTTGAACATCGGGGTTCATTTCACGAACCCTATGTAACAGTAGCTTTCAAGTATAACCTTGTTCACCATTTATCCACTGTTTCAAACTCACTAAACATGATCTTACTGTCTCCACCTGACGACGGCAAACAGCCAGAAACCGGTATTGGAGTGTAATTTCGGGGGATGTTAGCAACACATCACTTTGGTTTTATAATGTCGTTTTGATAGAAATAATGTCCAGGAAAAAATGTCCTGGTTAAAAGTACAAATATATTCGACTTGATTCGTTGCAAAGTATCATTAAGGCATTGATTGAAAAAGCATTGCGTACATCAGAGAGAATATTACGACTGTGTAAAGGAGTAGAAGCATTGAAGAAATCATGCACGTAACGAACTTATAAATATTGAAAATAAATCACGACGGTTATTTTTTCAATTTGTTCGTTTAGTTTAAGTATTGTGGAAGTTATGCATGATATTTTGATATCGCAACACTTATCTTATTAAACGTTTACAGCTCCACTGGATCATTCTCTCCACAGAGTTGTATATTCGCACAAGGATTGAACATAGCTGCAATATTGAGTACGTCTATTCCATGCACTTTTAATTGTCAACCTGCGAGTCCTATTTTTAAGATCCAGTTTAGACGCGTTTAAATCTCCAAAAAATGAAATATTTCTGATTGAATTTCTCGATAATCGTACTTTTAAGCAAATAAATATTTAAGTCGTTAATAAGTCCCGTAAATAAATTTTGTTGTTATTACTTCGTCATTGTGTATCACGTTATAACACATTATTTAAGAGATAAAATGCCGAATATTTTCGAATAAATATTTTCACTCATGCTCTCACACGTGGTAAAAGTCGACAGGACGTTTCCGTGCGTACATTCATCTGGTACGAACTTAGCCACGTGAAATACATAGGAGATTACACCAATTTTTGTAGAAATCTGTCGACATTGATATTCAAAAAAAATTGTCTTCAGAAAATGCGATGAATGAGCATACCAGTGGTACGCTTGGCGGGAACAAAGATTTCATGAAGGCTGCAACGACGCAAAATTGGTGGTTAAATCTGTTGATTATTTGATCGAAACATAAGACCAACAGGGGATTGTAATGCCTGATAAAATTCGGGTTATGATTGCTTTATTAACTTAAATCTCAACTAATCCGAAAATACAAAACACTATTCATTACGCCAAATATTTTGTTATTTATTTGGAACTATTTTCAAAGCTTTCATTTCTTTTTTAACTTTACCTGAATAATAATACGCTATTAATTAACGAATACCTGATTGATATAATCATTCAATAACCATCCCGATTTTAAAAACGCCTCACATTGAAAGCTCTTTTATTCCTAGGTATGCTATGCAGTTATATCTGGTATCAGATCGCGTACACTCAAACACGATATATGGGAACCAAACAACCGAAAACTCTGATAAGAGCAAGCCTCGTAATTGGAATAATTTCATCTCTAGGACTGACTATAACAGGAAACTTTCAGGTTTGTGAATGCTTGCCTCATTCTACAGTATAAAATGTAGGTCTTTGAGATTAACGAAATATTAATCGTGAACAATCTGTTTTGATTCGCTTTTAGTTTGATTATAAAGCATTGCAACTGCAATTATTATTTCTCGGTTCTGTATTGGAAATGTTGTTTTACTCAATCGGTGGTAATAGTTGTCAGATGGTCGGAAGGAGTAGTTAGCTTCTATCAACAAAATTGCAAAATCGGATCTAAAGGGATTAGATTAGTTTTCGCGTATTAATCATATGCGTCAACATTAACATAATTTGATTGAGTAATTATACAGAAATTGCGTTTAAGCAGTCAATTGATGGTTTGTTGAGTAGGTCTGCGAAGCTTTTTCAAAATGCACTGAGCAACATATTGAAAAGGGATTCATAAAACGCATATGATATCATTTTTATGATGTCTGCCATTTAGAATAATACGGGTTAGATGAAGCAAAACTGTAACTTTTGTTTACTTTACATAAGATTTAGTTATCTTATGGTTTTCTATTAGACTGAAAACTGCCTGGCATGTGAAACAAGAAGCACTTGCTCAGTAGTATAGAATGGTCCACGGGCTCAAACGCCTCTGGTATGTCCAAGTAACCACCCTCATCCAACAGTGGCATACAAGCGCTCCTTTTTTACCATTCCTCCACTGTTTCAAGCGCATGTGGATCCTGGTCTTACTGTCCCTACCTGATAAAAGCAAACAGCACGAAACCGGTCGTGGGGTGTGTGACGGAAAAGCATGCAAAACAATATTTTGGTACATGGTTATGGGTTTAAAACCATTAAACATGTGTTTGGACACATGTTATTGAACAGGTTGGTCGTACCAGCCTTATCCAACAGTGGCATACATGCGCTACTTGTTTACAATTCCTCCACTGTTTCAGGCGCATGCGGATCATGATCTTACTGTCCTTACATGATGAATGCAAACAGCACGAAACCGGTCGTGGGGTGTGTGTGATGGAAATGTATTCAATTGAGTTTTTTGGTACATGGTCATTGGTGTAACCCCATTAAACTTGTGTTTGGACACACGTGATTGAACAGGTTAGTCGTACCAGCCTTATCCAACAGTAGCGTACAAGCGCGACTTGTTTACCATTCTTACACTGTTTCAGGCGCATGCGGATCATGATCTTACTTTACCTACCTGATGATTGCAAACAGCACGAACCCGGCCGTGCGGTGTGTGTGATAGAATTGCATGCAGATGAGTATTGTTTGTCAGACATGTTGTTTTAGTGTTTCCTTACTGAGCCCACTTTAAATAGACGCATGTGTATTGCTTGTATGCAACCTAAATACTGCCTCTTTCGATTGGTAATGTTTGATAATAAAATTATACGGCACGACATTTTGCTATGTACGATGACTATTTAACCGAACTTAATTTGTTTTTGTTATAGCAAGTGAATTCACCTCGAGTATGTCCCATTCATATTGCAGAATACCGAATGGTTCTGGTCACCTGATTTGTTTTAATTGAGGTCTCAATTTTTTATTCGAGTAATTTCTGGTGATGGCTATTCATGGTTTACGGATTTATTTGAAATTTCTTCACATTTCTTCAACTAATATAAATACCTTTTGGTAAAGCAGTATGTTTTAATAATTGATATCAATTCCTACTTGCTTCCATTCTGTTAATAATCAGGAAAGCCAGATATTTCTGTTTCAATGATGTGCTACTGTTAGTTATAACAGTGATTTCAATCTATACACATGAATTCCGCAATAGTAAAAAATAAGGACTGATGGAAAAATTTCATCTGGCGATGAACCTGATTCCGAATTTGGAATATCATATATTTCTTCATTTGTTAATAAATTCATTTAACAGAAGATTCGTTAAACAAATAAACAGGAACATCTGATGGAAAAATAGTTTCTTTATCTAACGCAACTTAAGCTTCGCGTTCAAATTAGAATGAAACATCTTACCCCGGTATCAACTTCTTGAAGCGAAAAACCCCAACTTGAAGCTGATTGCGGGGTTAATCTGAAAATGCAGTGCCTCATGATGCCAACATGCAATTAAAACTAGGGTTAAGCCTTGGCAATTATATTCCAGAGTTAAGCAACAGCTTAATGAGAAAGATAAAATCGAATTCTAAATGTGAACAGTTTTCAAAAAAATTAATGGAATCCATGTTTATTATATATCCAAATTATCTATTACCTTGCTGTTGGTTAGCGACAAGTTTTACACCTAACGACCCTGAAAATAATTTAAACAATATAATTTGAATTTTGGATTGCTTGCAGCAAATACCAAATTCGGCCGTTTTTGGCAATCCAACATCATACTGATTGGTACACATTTTCACATTTCAGCGTATCGCCGTCGAAATTGTGCACGACATCGGTGCAGGGTTGGCCTTTGTAGGAGTCACAATCTACATATTCATCGTGGCGATAATTTGTCGACGCCATTTGGGCTATCGGCGAATTTATTGGGTTTCCCGTCTGCTCATTGGTTTTGGATGTTTGATTACTTCGAGTATATGTACGTTTAATGTTTCTTTCTTATCAGCAGTCAAATACGATATGGTCTGTAATCAGAATCCTTTCTTTTGATTACAGTCGCTGGTTCGTTGATTGCCGTACAATACCTCTACGATGGCGACCCAAAACAAGTTATATTCGTGATAAAACCTGGAAACAAAGTAAGTAACATCATAATATAATTTAATTTTCGAGTTGTTGATTGTATTGTCTGCGGGAAATTCAGTTTCGCACGGATACAATGAATAAAGGGAGCATAATTTACCCAACGATTGTCAATATATTCTTGGTGATATTTTTGAATGACATCATAGCATGAGCATAAAAGATTGAGTATAAATCAATTCTTTTGTAGGCTTTTGTGCCTGCTCGTTCGTCCCTCAAACCCGTCTAATTATTGCCAGCGATTAACGTCCTAGGGCAACTTTCGCTCTTCTCTGCTTGTACCGGAGGCATTACCTATTGAATTTAAAAGCAAATGGTACTTATTCTAAAGGATAGATGATAAAAACATCAGCTCGCATAAGAAAAAATCCATGCATGTCCTCAATTTCGATTGCGTTATGACCCACACCTCGAGGAGTGTCGATGCAACGTAATTAAGGTCTACTATTTTACGCATACTATCCGTTTATTACTTTATGAATAATACCCGGAGACAAATGAGCCCATGTTTAGCAAACCCTAAAATTATACACTAAAAATCCAAATAGTTAACTGTTTATTGTACACAGACAAAAAGCATGATACACGCCTAACTTATAAAAGCAAGCCTGGTTAGCATGAGTAATCTCTAATCCAACATTTGCGATTGCGGTCATCGCTCTTCTCAGTACATGTTGCTCTTATTTTATACCGGTAGGTGATATTCTGCGAACTAGCCGAAAGCTCATGTTTTTCCAACTTTGTTTGCTCACAACTTTACAATATTCGAGAAACAGCGTTAACATTCTTTAAGTCTCATTCATGAAGGCAATGTAAAATCTGCTCGATATCTTTAAAAAAATTAATCAATTCACAAATGCCTCCTTTTATTTCCAATGTAAAAAGGCATTAACTTATGAATGATTGTTTTTCATTAATTGAATGCCGAAAAATATAGATAACTCAACCATTGTGCTAAAAAGTGCTTCGTAAAATCAATCCACCTGTGATGCACCGACGGTGAGTTACTAAGTTCACATGTATGACCAAGCATCACATCATTTACTGCCGGTTTAGCTTGTACCGTCGTGTTCAATACATAAATAGAACACGGGTGCTTTAAAAATCGTTTTCGTAAAACAAATAGATTCTCATGCCAAGTATGGTTCACACGTTTGAATGACGCAGCGTTTATCTTGAACATTGCACAAAAATCAGTTTATCAATCTCTCAACGTTCACACTTCGATAGCGTGCGGCAGTGAAACCTGGACCTCCCACGCAATACACAAACGGAATCTTCATGCTTTCCATTTACGAAGCATCCGTCCTATCTTGATCATATCGTGGGTGGACAGAGTGACTAATCCTGAAGTGCATTGAAAAGCTGGTCTACAGTGCATGTTCACCCTATTACGACAGCGCCGCCTGCGGTGGCTTGGTCATGTCTACAGAATAGAAAATGGCCGTATTTCGTTGCAATTAGGAAGTCGACCATTGGGCAGACCGCATTTGCGGTACAAAGACGTTTAAAAAAGAGACATGAAAGCTCTTACCATTGACCCCGTGATTTGGGAAATACTTGCTCTTGACCTCTCACATTGGAGGCATTGTGTAAAGCGTCGTCTGCAAGCTGGGGAGGAGCACATACAGCTCTTGGCTACTGAACACAGATCACGCCGCCGGCGTGCAACTGATGCCATATAACCAAGTTCTGACCATCGTTGCAAGCACTGCGAGAGAGATTGTTCCTCCCGAATCGGACTGTTTAGTCATTCAAAAAGCTGTAGAATATGAGCATACATGCGATTGTGATGTACATCCATGGTGGACATCGACTGAAGGAGGTCAACAACACCAACCAGTTGATCATCTTTTGCTTTAATTAGCTACTCGCTACCGTTTAACTAAGATTGTAGTTATCCAAGTGCAAGTGAGAGAGAAATAATTGTAGGTTTGAAAAATTTGGCGAAACTGTATATAAGTGGCTAGATTATTATCCGTAGGCTCTCAGTAGTACAATTTGGATATATCAGCCTAGTTAATGGTCCAGTTAGAACCAATGCAATGTATTGTGAAATGCATAGACGTTTTTAAAGGTAAACGAAAGTGTTCATCTTCATCACAATATTCAGCATGTTGAATGTGACACTTTATCCCAACACAATGAGATCCTACAGTGATATATTATTCGTGAATGGCAAATTTTGGCGAAGTATGGTAAAAGACACGCGATTGTATTTTAACCCTAATATTTTATTAATCCATGCTTTGAGCCATTGATTCTAATACTGTGATTTATTGACAACTTGCGGCTAGGTGGGTGAAAGTGAACGGTATTTTTAGGTTACCGTATTCGATTATTAGATATTACGTTGCTATGTGCGTGTGTAGTGAATTCGTTAAGGGACGTAGGTTTCCAAAGAAACCGTAGGCACGTTCAAGTTAGTCGATCTCCCGACTTTTTATTTAATTGATCTGAGATTCGCATAAAGTTAAGCCAAGTCAAAATATTGATTATATAGCGAATCCTAATTTTGCGTGCTCCGAAATCATTAACACAGAACTCTTCTGTGATAATTGCAAATAAAATGTGATTTCAATCACTCAAATTTGTATTTAAACGTTATTCACAGCAACGATTCAAATGCAAACCACGGAGCTGAAATAGTTTAACATGGTTAAAAAACGTTGAGTCAATTTCCCGATATGTGTCCTAAATGTTGAGGAAAACTTCGTTTAATTTCAACAACCTGAATGGCCTTAAGGTTGGTCTCATAATTAATCTTTAAAATTCTGAAAACCAACTCCAGCTCCTGACCAGCATGCGTAGTATTCGCTGATCCAGTTGAGATCTTATCAGCAATTCAATGGCTATTATAATTAGCATTCTAAACTTGAGGTGTATTCGGGACTTGGAGCTCTTTGGTTCATGAAAGAGTGAAACAACAAACAAGAAAACACAAATGAAAAAAAACATGCTAGACCCACCCGGCACTTTAACTATATCTATTAATGTAAAGGCTCTTCCAGAGTCAACTTTGGAGAAATTTCATGAGTCACATTAAGCAGGTGTTGATTGTACTCAATTTCGTTAGAAGAACGCATGTGATTAAAAACTTGAAGCGTGTACAATAGGTAATTCTTCATACTAGTTTACGCTTGAGTACATTACGAAAACGTGTAAGCCGAATATACAAAGTTAAACTTGTATGCTACTGTTGCATAGGGTTCGTACAACGAACCACGATGTTCAGATACAAAATCACAAAGTGATTCTTGGTCAATCACTCAAGTCGCTTATGGATGATAAAATTAATGTGTTGCTGTTGTTGTTAAGGTTGGGGATGTGTGTGACATGAATGTTCGTCACTTAAGCACACTTTAGCCATTAATTCAATAGAATAGAGTGTATTTCACTGGGAATGTGAGAAAAACATTACAATAAATGTCTTGAGCGCTTGATTAGGAATCAGTTTATGATTCTGTGTTTGAACATCGTGATTCGTTGTACGACCCTTATTTTAGGGTGCATCTACGACTGACCATTTTTACCACTATACTACTGTTTCAATGCTCAGTGAACCTAATCTTGCTCTGTCCACTTAATGACGGTAAACTGCCATAAACCGGCTGTTGAGTGTAATTTGTGGGGATGTGAGCAACGTGTTACAATAAAATTACATTTTCAAATCAATGGTTTGATTTTTCGAGTATTATTTGATATTATTCTGAGTAAATATTTTTGAATATTGGAATCACTTTGGCTGATGAATGTGTAATGCTTATGAACGATAATAACTATCCATTTGTTTGTTATTTCTGTTATGCATGTAGAAATTCAAATATAAATGGCCATCGCAAGAGTATACATTTATCTGTTGGAAAAGTCGCAACTGGAAGAGGAGCTTGCACAAGTCAAAGATTCTGTGGGGCCATTAATCAAGCATAAAACATGTAAACTGAAAATACTAATACGCTCAACGTTACCGAAACTAAACAATTCTTTGGAAAAGGTTGAATGGTTGCCGCACGGCACCCAGGAGAGTGTTTAAAATGTCCTAAAGCCGAAACCGTTCACATCGAATGCCCCATTAACCAAACTTGCCGCGAAAGGAATTTCGCTTAGTGTTATCTGCACCGACGCGCCAGAGTCGACTGAGACGTTATTCTCGAATAGACACCAGAATGTCTTGCTGAATGGTGGAAACTGGGTAAATCGCCGCTGGAAAGGAGCCAAAACAAAACAAATGATCGCAATAAGCGCACCTTTACTCTCTTAAATGTCCCAGAAGATACCATTTGTTCAGATACAAAGTGTAAATCCAACCACAACATACAACAGTGGAGATTTATTAGTAATGCTATCCAAACCAAAAATGCAGTTGTTATCGATAATTTCCGAATGCCGAAGACAGCGAATTAGGAAGGAAATGGTCCACGACCTCATAAACTGACATATTTGACTACCACTAATGTGGAAACCGTGTTTAACAATTAGAACCGGTATCGATACAAAGTTCTACAAGAGTACAAAAATATCATTAAACACGTGAAAACGGACTCTAACGTGGAAGTTACCGAGCCTGTTGGTACTAAGCACAGCGATGCATGGAATCCTCATCCCCAAAACGGATATCGACCGACTGTATCCCAGTCGGTGATGTAATATACCCATTAAAACGAGCCCCGCCATCTTTGACAGGTACACAACTTATCAGCTCAAATACTCTTCATCGAACACTTTTATCCAGATCAAACATCAAATGTTTGTACACAAACCCGTAATGTTTGGTAAATAAGTTACCTGAGAGAATCGAGCTCCGTCATAAATATTCACCACTCCTGATAGCCGTAACGGAAAGCTGGTTCGATCAGCAATTAGCTAAAAAGGAAATTTCCATTTCAAACATGTTTCTTTTTCATCGTGATTGTATGGACCGTGGAGGAGGAGGTTTTGTTACTTACTATGACCAACATCTCACGTTCCGAGAAATCACGGATAATGATTTGATACCGGAAGATAAACTATGGTAATCACTTGAATTAGCAACAGGTGAAAACTGTGTTGTTGCTGTGATTTACCGACGACCGTCAGCAGACGAAGCATACAATGATACTTTAATAGAAAAACCTCAGCTGGTTGTTTCCAGATATCAAAGCAATGTCCTGATCATGGGTGACTTTAATCTCCCGAATTTACTAAAAATCGAGATTCCACCGGTGAATTTTTTCGACCATCTATTCTACGAAATATTCAACGAAATTCCATTATTTAACCACATCTCAGCAGCACTTGCTTCAGAGGCACAAACATTCCGTCCTTACTCGATCTTGTTCCGACGAGCGAGAAAAAAGTCATCGAGGATATCCGCTATGAAGCACCACTTGAAAAGAGTGATCACGTAGTCATTGTTTACGACTATATATCTGAAGCGAAAAGAGCTGGTGATGTTTAGAAATTGATAATAAAAATCGATACGGTTGCATTATCAATGGCTCTCCAAGCACTCACAGACTGGGCACCGATTGATACTGATGTCAAACACTGCTGGTCATCGATACTTCAGAAAATCAATCAAAATAGAAATCCACTCTAAATATGATTCGAAAAATCTGAAAAAAAGATTCGAATTAGTGATTCGTAGTCGAACACGGAAATGAATAAAGGTGAGAAACTGTGCGTGGAGAAGCAACATACTGCTGGTAAAACTTGAATCCTCGGAATGCTAACACTTGTTGAGAAACA
>JACCGJ010014430.1:0-101114 GCA_013407085.1 Atriophallophorus winterbourni
CTAAACCCATTCCAAGTAAAAAATCAAGAAACTCATTTTAGAACTAAGAGCTAGAAGATTTCGGATTCATCCAGTCTATGTCAGACGCATTGAAGTCGCCAAGTTTCAAGCAATCATTCGCAACACCGTGTAGTCTTATTTGCATGAGCCCCTCGTGAATATGTACATGGAGTGTGCGACACATAAAACCAATGGTGGCAAACCCGCTACTGATTTTCAATTTATACCACAAACTCTCAAAAGTGCCAAAGGAAATCTGAAATCTTGGGATAACTTCCACAACATGATTTTCTTCGAAATATATTGCATCACATGACCGAGACGATAATCTGTCAGTTTTGAGCAAGCGGTATATTGACATTGATAACTTGGAACCTGAAATGACCTCATGCAATCATGTCTCACAAATGGCAACGATGTCTGGCTTGCAAAATGCACTGTATCATTGAGTTCATCACACATTTTTCTAGAGCTCCTTGCTTAAAATATCAAATATTCAATAAGTCGGGTTGTTTTGTCATAGGTTTCCATCGAATACTAAATTTCCTCTTGACTACTCGAAAATCCACAATACGTAGATCCGTTTCTGCAGCCTTTAAACGTTACTCCAATTCAATAATTGCAGTTTCATTTCCACTCAGTCTTCGGGGATCAGATGTCGCAATATTCTGTATGACACTCATTTTAATCTATGTCATTTCCTTAAGATTAATGCTGCTCAATCTTTGTAACACAACTCAACTTTCAAGGGTGTTATACCGTTTGAGAAGTTGTTACCTATTCCAGCAGATTTGACACTTCAGATTCAATTCTGTTCAATTTGTTTAAGATTATGGAAGCATTGCTGCCTAATTCTACAGTGCAATTTCTAATTCGAGGAATTTTACACATTTTACCATGGAAAGAATTGGAAGTTTTGGGATGCAACGTATAAAAACGATATTTTAATCCAAAAAATTTGAATAAACTCTAAATATTTCTATATTAATATCAGTTTGGGTTTGATTACTAACGGTATGTAGCGTAAAGAGAATTAACGATTATGGAACCATTTTCTTCTAAATTTGTCTTCTGGTATAACAGATGAAAATTTGACCCTTCGATTGCCTCATAATTCTTGATATAACTTGAGAAATCGAGGCGGCATAATGCAACTAACAGCATTTTGCACAAAATTACAAAAGCTTTTATTTTAGTGAGTTCGCCCAACTAAGAAAGATAAAACTTCTCTATATCCTTACATGCATTCAAAGCACAGTTGTCATTATTCATTACTTAAAAAACCATCGGAAGCGATAAACACAGATCTCCTATCAGATAATGTATATAATATAGTAACGCCAGGTAACTAATACATCTTTTGGTTGTGCAACATTTATATCAACTTTAACTTGTTTTCTGAGTAGCAACTTTTCAGAATACCAAATCTACTGTAACGTCTGTGACGTGAGTAACGCGTATTCCACCCGTTTCTTAGTTCGACAAATTCAAAACCACAATTCGGATGTTATACGGTACTGTAATTAGCAACAATTACAACAACAACAATTATACAAACCTCAACTGTATAGGAACGTACAGCAAACAGTGGAGTCAAAATACTCCAGAATCAATTATATCAATGCAAACAAGTTCAATGACGACCTGAGATACAAATAGAATGAAAGGAGTTACCAAAATTGCCGTCCAAAATGTCTATCAAAGACAAGACACACCAAAAGTGGTGTCAAAATACAAGCCAAATACAAGTGCCCAAAATGGCAATCAAATTCAACAACAATGACCGACAATGGCTTCAACAATGAATTAAAACAAAAGCTTCACCAAATATGTGAACAGAAGATTTCCAATAAAATAATTACAAAAAGAAATGTTTTATATCAAAATACTGTAGGAAAATAAAACACAAGCAAATCTATTTCACAAAATTCAAGTTTTGTAACCAAGTTCAAAATAAAAGGAATGTTGAAGGGAAAAGAAGAATTTCAAACTACTTTGAACCTTACACCTCCGACCAAATTCTTTCTAGGGCTTAACTGTACAACGATTGTTCGAAGAATACCCTAACGAATTCCGTGCAGCAAATGACTTTATTTAGTGGCGAGTCACACACGCCACGTCGCATTGCCATCATTGGACACATGTGGCTTTTTATAGGGAAATAGTTTGCCAGACTAAGACCCACCACGTCCTCCGGTTCTGCCACCGTTCCTTACAAGAAGCTTACGCGCGCATTCCCAGCCGAACGAGCCTTGTGTATTTCATCCTCAAATAGCGACATCTTGCGCCATCTAAACAACTCTAATCTGCAAATTGAAATAAGTGTATCCGGTGTCCGAAACACAAATGGCTTATCGGGTACACAACCGAACGTCTTGCGCCACTCATATGAATAGTCACGCCGACCATCTGTCGCCCCCACTCCGGCTGATTCACTGTCATGTGAACCAGGCCTACTATTGTTTTGGCTGATTTGGTGTCAGGTGAACCAGGCTTAGTCTCCATCTGATCCGAATTAGTGTCGGGAAATTCAGTCACAAAATCCGACTGAGCTAATTCAGTGTCAGGTAACTCAGCTTCCTGATCACACCGACAACACAAAGGTCAATATCCTCAGACGTTTTATACGCAGGCCCCTGCAATATCCAACCCAGCAATGTCTTCGTTGCGAACGGACGGCCTCTTCCACCGAGCCGCTGTTCTAACGCCCAGTGTGCTTCAGGAACGTCGCAACCAATCAGCACTGTCACCGGCTGATCATGAACGTTAAATAATTCAACGCCCTTTAAATAATCATAACGTTCACGCAGAGCGCTAGTTGACGATTGGGACACATGCGGCAAGGTTTCTACGGTGTAAGCATTCGAAACCTGAATGACTTCTCCACCATCTGCAGAAAGAATATTTAAGTTCAGACGGGAGCAGTTCATTACCCGTTGATGGCCCAAAGTTGTAAGCGACACCTGAGCAGGGCACTTCGGCATATTGTATTTTTTAACGAATTCATCAAGAATTAAGGTGGCATCTGAACCACCATCCAGGAGCGCTACTGCGTCAATAAGTCCGGACGACGTTTCGATCTTGACAGGCACGGATCCTAAACATACCCTGGCACTTAATGCCGCGTGACTGCAATTGATGTTTGCCGGCGGATTTCTTACCGGTTGATCGTTATGCAGGAGCGTGTGGTGCCGACCGCCACAATTTTCTGCAGTGCATCGAGATCCACTCATACAATTGGCAGACCTATGGAACTGCCGGAGGCATAGAAAACAAGCCGATACCCGTTTGGCTAGATCCCAACGACTCTTTACGTCGAGATTCCTAAATTCGATGCACTGATGTAATTTGTGCGGCCCCTTGCAATTACAGCATTCCAAGCTGTTTATGGATCTGCCAACAAGGGAAGCATTGACATTCCTTCGATCGCAAACATTTGAAGCATGGGCTGCTGAATTCTGCGTCGTGTCAGGGCGACAAAGCTGACCAAATAGACTTCTACCAACTCTTGCCTTACGAGAAAGAAACTCGGAAAGTCGTTCAAAGTTTACATCCGAACCGTCAGCCGTAATCGCGTCGGCAGCATCGGCCCACTGCTGCTGTAAGGCTACAGGTAAGCACCTTACAACACCTTCCAAAGTGTTGACCGAATTCAAGTCGGCCTCGCACTTCATTTGTGTCAGCATAATATGGCAATTTTCCATCTTTATTGCCAATTCAGATAAACCATCTACCTTCTCCGAAAGCGTTCTGGCTTCTCCGAACAATTCATCAAGTGTAGACCGAGCAATGACATGCGGAAAACCGAACAAATCTCGCAGTATGGTTTTTGCTCGCATATAACCCTCAGTGGGTTGCAGCATGACGCAGGCATCAATAGCTTTACGAGCCTTATCACGACAATAAAACATCAGATATAATAATCTTTGTGCCGGGTCCGTAAGCCGCGATTCAATGTAGCATTCAAATTGCCTCATAAATTTCCAATAGTCAATTGGATTACCATCAAAGTATGATAATTCAACTTTGGGTAGTCCGAGGCTGATATTCATTGAGGGCTGCAATTCGGTTGTTGTCGTCCCGCTTCGTTCTGGCCTGCTGCCCTTGCCAGCTATCAAATTGTTCTCCTCTAGTTCTCTCTTTTCCCGTTCCAAGCGCTCTATCGTGGATCTAGCTACGGATAGCTGCTGCTCTAAATCCAATGCGCATTGGGAAGCTGTATCTATGCCCTCTGGCTTATCGCACTCAGTCAATGCTACCTTAGAAGCAACTTTAGGCATTTTATACAAAAGGATTCAAAGGGATAAAAAGGAAACAAAAAAGGGACGTCACCAATTGTAAACTGGACCGATTCGCGAATCTGCAACTGCACTTCTCGCCAAGTTCGAGAAGAATCAAATTCCAAGTTGAGTACTGTAACGTCTGTGACGTGAGTAACGCGTATTCCACCCGTTTCTTAGTTCGACAAATTCAAAACCACAATTCGGATGTTATACGGTACTGTAATTAGCAACAATTACAACAACAATAATTATACAAACCTCAACTGTATAGGAACGTACAGAAAACAGTGGAGTCAAAATACTCCAGAATCAATTATATCAATGCAAACAAGTTCAATGACGACCTGAGATATAAATAGAATGAAAGGAATTACCAAAATTGCCGTCCAAAATATCTATCAAAGACAAGACACCCAAAAGTGGTGTCAAAATACAAGCCAAATACAAGTGCCCAAAATGGCAATCAAATTCAACAACAATGACCGACAATGGTTTCAACAATGAATTAAAACAAAAGCTTCACCAAATATGTGAACAGAAGATTTCCAATAAAATAATTACAAAAAGAAATGTTTTATATCAAAATACTGTAGGAAAATGAAACACAAGCAGAATCTATTTCACAAAATTCAAGTTTTGTAACCAAGTTCAAAATAAAAGAAATGTTGAAGGGAAAGGAAGAATTTCAAACTACTTTGAACCTTACATCTACCCTTACGCAAAAAATAACCCCAGAAGCTTTCAACTTGATAAACGAAATTCACTACAATTAGTTGTAAAAAATAAAGATTTTATTCAAGATATTTTATATTTTTGGAACAATTACCACAGAATCTTCTGACTATGCAACATCTCATCAATTTTCCTAAACTTTTACTACAGTGTTCCCTAAAACATTCATGTTTTCATAATGCCAGTATTATAATTCATATAATAACATATAACACATTGATTATCCGAAAAAAATAATTAATTCCTGTTCACCTTAATTATTTCAATGAACAAAAACATTTTGCTGCATATTTGACATTGAAAATTTATTCACGGCCGTATATATTTCTATTTGGTTGTACAAACATTTTGGTAAATACGTTCATGCCTGGCACGCTTGGGATATCTGAGGAAAATTTTATTCACGTTTAATTTACATTTCGTTGAGAGATACCATTCTTCAAATGATTTCACAAAAATGGTTAAATCAATGCATTAGCAATACTCATAGCAATGCCTCAATGAACTCAATACTTTTTAAAATCAACCCATGAAACAGCTTTGGATAGACAGTGATAATTGGTTTATCCGCCTCGGATAGCGGTTCCATCGAAATGTCATTATGCTTCGTGTGACGCTACCATCAGTTAACTCCGTCGAGTCGGTACTACTTTAGGCACACATGCTGACGGGTAAATCACCCGCGATACGCAGCCTCTCCTGTTGTACTCTTGAATGAAGTACAAGTCAAAAATCACCTCTTACGACTGGAAATCGTACATTAATGAACGTGGCGTGTTTAATTATTATATTACAGAGTTTGGAGACCCTACCAGTACAAACCTAGCCACGTCAGTGATCAGTGGCGCTTCGTCTACAATCAAATTCATCAGGCAAACACACATGGGGTATTCTTAGAAAGCCTCTTCTAATCTCTGAATTGCATAGGAACTAGTCACCGTATTTTGAAGACATGCTCCCTCACCATTTGGTGTGAAGATAGATAAAATGCATCATCGGAAATCCATATGCACTCAATTTTTGAGAAATCATGTACGAAACAGGTACGGCAAGTGTTTGATCCCATGAATCTGACCCCAAGTCCGAATATGATTTTACTCCCTCCCTCACAATTGATCAAAATACCCAGTAGCTTATCCCATGAAGAACAGCACTGCAGAATCATAATTACTGTATCACGAATTCTTTTGCAATAAGCCTCTTAGATTTTCCGAAAACTTTGATCTTGTCGGGATAACCGAAACCTGTCTCACTGCTAGTATATTACCCTTTGAAATCGCCTTGCCTAGAATGATCATTTTTGTGTGGATCATCCCTCTAACAGGTGTAGTCAACTCCTTTTATTTAATCTAGCTCATATCTATAAACTGGTTTGATGATGAAAAATTATCACATACCGATACCTTTTGATGCTGCCTTAAATTACGGGTGAGTGATACTGTGCTGTTAGCTGTAATCTTCCGTGCCCGGAAAGCATCAGAAGTATATGACCTCTGTTTACTTAATTGTTTCCGAATATTCTTGACCATGAGATGTGGCCACGTTCTAATTTTGGGCTATATCAATTCTCCTGATTTGTTATCTGTTATCAGGGTAGGTTACTTCTGGAACTTAGTTACTCTCACCCGTTGTAAAATCACGTACCGGACCCCACACACTTTCAACTAATAAAGATAATAGAATATCCAATCTGGTCAATTATCATTCTCTAGGTAAAATGACCACTTTATCATATGTGTGTTAGTCCCATTATCTAGACCATCGCATAAATAGAAAGATTTTTTCGATTGTACTGCCGTCCAACTCCTTCCCGATGGGTAACGTATCGACGTTCGCAGAATCATAGCATTTCTCTAAAACGTAAAGACCGATATCAATATTAGTGTGAAGTGACTGACAAGTTCTTGCAAACCCTAAAACTCGTCTACTAGCATTTGAAGAAAGAAAAAAAAGTGCTAATCGGCATTTTTCCTGTTCAACCCCCAAGTTCGTTAACTATTAATTTTGTAGATGCATCGAACGCTATGTGATCTCATTTCGAAACTATCTTTCAGGTGTCACAAAAGGCAATGCTGCCACACCGAATCTCAATTATCCCGTACTTTCCAAACATTTTTTCAAACCCTGACATTGTTTATCGGATAATCCTTTACATGCGCCGAAATGCTTTCCCGGGGATCGATCGGATTTATCTCAAAGCCCTAATCGCCGTAATAACCATACTCCCAAGCTATCTAGTAATTTTGTTAACGTTCGTCGGACGGTAAAAACATTCCACAATAATACAAAGATAGCTTTATTATCCCTATATTCAAATCCGGTGACCGCCCCAACACTTTCTTCCCAATATCACCAATGTACCGTAGAATCAAGATTTAAGATTTATGGTGAAAAAAGCAAATGGATGTATAATACAATAAGACATATGTATAAATGTTAAGGTTCCAAGGTTGTCAAAGCCGGGGCGGTTTTGGGGATAAGCTTCCAATTCTAAAAATGCTCCAATGGCACGCGTCTCATATAGCCTCTGGCAACCAAGTCCAGCTCCTGGCCTGCACGCGTGGTCCTGTGCGACCCGGCGGAACTGCTTCTACTGACAGGAGAAAGGGCGAAGGCGGCTGACTGGCGCCTCAAAACCAGCATGCTTCGGGCAGGTGGAGCTCGTAAGTCCATGAAGGCGGTCCACCTGGGGGAAGGAAAACCCTTATCTCAAACCTCCACTGCCTTGTGGCTACATCCAATCATGGAAAAGGCTTCAGGAGTCAACCTCGAGGAAAAATCCGGAGCCGGAGTCCCGTTAGGCAGTCCGAAGTTTTTTTACAACTTCGCCCTGCCAACTTCTGCGACGGCATCGTTGTCCAAACGTATCAGCCTAGCTGTTCCTTTGGTTCCGATGGTGCCGTGGAGAGGGAGCACTTGCTGCATGGGCAACAGCTAGTTCTCCACTTTGAACTGCCCTGGCGTACATCACAACGCACCAATGGAGAGGACACTCCATTCCGCTTCTGCGGATAATAACACGGGAAGCAGCAGATACCGGTTAAAAGCTATGGCTCGATTGGCGTAGAGCTCAGCGCCTGGGGCTGCTTTCGACGGTGGGAGAGACTTTCAGGTCTCATTGGACGGCTACCGCCCGCCTCAAGCTGGGCAGCCCCCAGCCAATATGGTGCCGTCTCGCCACGGTCTGCTATCCTCATTGGGTGCATGGGGATTAGGAATCAACCGACAAGCAGACTGTTATTTCCGCACCAGCGAAACCAACTACGAAAAAACAAATGTCATTTCTGAAACTGGGAACCTGGAACGTCCGGTCCATGCTTCCTGGATTTCACGACGACGTCTCGAATATCAGAGGCGTAAGAAAATCTGCTGTTATTAACAACGAGTTAAAGAGACTAAAGGTCGACGTGGCAGCCCTACAAGAGACGCGATTACCAGACACTGGTAAGCTGACAGAAAGAGATTACACGTTTTTTTGGAAAGGAAGGGGTTCTGATGAGCCTCGACTGCATGGAGTTGGGTTTGCCGTTCGAAACGACCTTCTAAAAGCAACTGAACCGAGCAGCAGCGGGAGCGAACGGATTTGGACTCTAAATCTGAGGTGCATTACTGGTACCATTACGTTGGTAAACGTTTATGCGCCGACGCTCTCTGCGACGACTACTGAAAAAGACGCTTTTTATTACAACCTCGCAACAGTCCTGAAAAACGTGCCACAAAGAAACTGTGTAGTGGTATTGGGTGATTTCAATGCTAGAGTTGGTGCGGATTACGAATCTTGGCAAAGCTGTCTCGGGAAATTCGGTGTAGGTAAAACTAATGAAAATGGACTACGCCTTTTAGAATTATGCACACAGTTCAGTCTCTGTGTTAGTAACACTTTCTTTCAAACAAAACCACAGCATAAGGTCTCTTGGAAACATCCTCGCTCTAAGCACTGGCACCAGCTTGATCTTATTCTTGTTAGGCGCACTAATATAGGAAGCGTACTTCTCACCAGATCATATCAAAGCGCAGACTGTGACACTGATCATTCACTGGTTTGTGCAAAACTGAAGCTTTCCGACACGAGATTTCACCGCACCAAATTGTCTGGTAAGCCTAGGATTGACGTCACCCGCATGTGCGAACCTAATCTAGCTGCGCGATTTGCAAAAGCCTTCACAGCCGAGTTCAGCAAGACAACCCCACTTGAATCGGCTTCAGAAAACTGGGAATCGATTAAAAACAGCATATGCCGAGTCGCACTTTCCACTTTCGGTCCGAAGAAAGCTCGAACGAGCGACTGGTTCGAAGCAAAAGCTTCTGAGATGACTGCTGTGTTGGATGAGAAACGGTCAGCATTCTTGAGGTTCAAAGGTATGCCAACAGATGAAAACTTACGACTTTTAAGAGCAGCCAGAAATAAGGTCCAACAGACTGCAAGGCGATGTGCAAATGACTACTGGACAGAAATTAGCCTTAGTATCCAAAAAGCTGCGGATACTGGAAATTTTCACGGCATGTATGATGGGATCAAGAGAGCCATTGGTCCAAACAAACATAAAATGGCTCCCATTAAGTCTGTATCTGGTGACCCGATTGTGGACAAAACTCAGCAGATGGAAAGATGGGTAGAGCACTTCTCCTCCCTCTACTCTAGGGACAGTACGGTTTTACCACATGTATTTGAAAATTTCGAGCGGTTGCCGACTATTGAATATCTAGATACTCCCCCTACTCTTGATGAGCTCAATAGAGCAATCGACCGCTTAGCGAATGGGAAGGCCCCTGGTGACGACGGAATTCCACCTGAGCTCATCAAATGCGGTAGAGCAGCATTATTACAACCGCTTCACCATTTGCTTCTTCAGTGCTGGCAGGAGGGGGGTGTCCCACAAGAGATGCGAGACACAAAGATCATCACGCTATTCAAGAATAAAGGAGATAGAGGCGACTGCAACAATTACAGAGGAATCTCCCTTCTGAATGTTGTAGGCAAATTGTTTGCTAAAGTCTTACAGATCCGGCTGCAAGTTTTAGCTGATAGAATTTACTCCGAATCTCAATGTGGCTTTCGCAAGGGAAGATCGACCGTTGACATGATCTTCTCCCTAAGACAACTTCAAGAAAAGTGTCGGGAACAGCGTATGCCATTATACGCTGTTTTTATTGATTTAACGAAGGCATTCGACTACGTCAGCAGGGAGGGTCTTTTCAAAATGCTTAATTTGATAGGCTGCCCACCAAGACTGCTAAAGCTCGTTATTTCGTTCCACTCAGGCATGAAGGGCTCAGTCCATTTTAACGGTTTCAGCTCAGAAGTCTTTGAAATTCGCCGAGGCGTCAAACAAGGGTGTGTTCTGGCTCCCACGCTGTTCGGCATTTTCTTTGCTCTGCTTCTGAAGTACGCTTTCAGGACGAGAACAGAAGGTATTTACTTACGCACGCGAAATGATGGCAAGCTTTTCAACCTAAACCGGTTGAGAGCACTAACCAAAGCACGAAATGTGCTAATCCGTGTCCTGCTGTTTGCCGACGATGCAGCCTTTATTGGTCACTCCCAGGAGCACCTTCAGTCTCTAATGGACTGTTTTTCGTCGGCATGCAAAGACTTTGGGCTAAAAATCAGCATGAGCAAGACCAAAGTCCTTGACCAATTGACTGTATCACCTCCCATCATAACTGTTGGAAACTGTCAGCTTGAATCAGTACATCAGTTCACATACCTTGGTTCAACCATTGCGGATAACCTCTCGCTAGACACGGAGATTGATAAGCGAATTGGCAGAGCAGCTGTCATTCTGTCTCGATCGAACTCTCGTGTTTGAGGTAATCGCAAGCTGACTGTAAAAGCAAAGATGATGGTATACAGCGCGTGCATACTAAATGCTTTACTTTACGGCAGTGAAACCTAGACCACCCACGCAAGACACGAACGGAAGCTGAATGCTTTTCATCTACGAGGCATCCGTCGTATCTTGAACATATCGTGGATGGACAGAGTGACTAATGCTGAAGTGCTTTTAAGAGCTGGTCTACAGAGCATGTTCACTCTATTGCGACAGCGCCGCCTGCGCTGGCTTGGTCATGTCTATAGAATGGAAAATGGTCGTATTCCGAAAGATCTACTCTATGGTGAGTTGCAACTAGGAAGTCGACCATTGGGCAGACCGCACTTGCGGTACAAAGACGTTTGTAAAAGAGATATGAAAGCTCTTGGCATTGACCCGGCGAGTTGGGAAGAACTTGCTCTCGACCGCTCACATTGGAGGCACTGTGTAAAGCGTCGTCTGCATGCTGGGGAGGAGCAGATACAGCTCTTGGCAGCTGAACGCAGATCACGCCGCCGACGTGCAACTAACGCAATACAACCGAGTTCTGACTATCGTTGCCAGCGCTGCGGGAGAGATTGTTCCTCCCGAATCGGACTGTTTAGTCACTCAAAAAGCTGCAAAACTTGAACTTTCACGCGTTTGTGATGTACATCCATGGTCGACATCGACCGAAGGAGGCCAACAACATAAATGTTAAACAGATCGTACTTTAATGTTTGCGTCCATGTGTTCCGAATGAGGAGTAAACATAATTCCAATGATGACATGAAGAGAGGACATTCCGACCAGGTTTGTGTGTATGTAAGAAGAAAGCACTAACGGAAATCGGAAAAATAGGGCACAAACTGTGGTCAACTGTGGTCTCAACATTGTAAGGTTTGTTTGAAGATCATTTCAGTTGGCGAGAAAAAGATTTCTGGTGGTAAACTGTTCCAAAATAGTATATACGGACTGCGTAACATTTAAGGAGACAGTTTAATAGGGAATGTGAGATTTTAAGGGTCAGGTCGTGATTGCGGGTCAGGAGATTGGAACTAATTCGAATGAGGTGTCTAAGTGGGTGTGACCCCGTACATATTATTCGGTATGTCAAGATTATATCATCTGGAATGAATCTGCACTCGACAGTGCATAATCCAATTCTAGTCAGTCGCTGTTAAATGGTTATATTATACATTACAGTATTCATTCTAGATTCCATATGATAAATCATTCCGAGGAAAGAGATCTTTTTCACCCATGAAGTTCATGCCTGTAGTGTGTAGTATACAACTGGATGTATGCATGTATTGAGAAACTTTTACAAGCAATGCGGTGGCAAACGTCCAAAAATTCGTCGGTTTAACTGGAGTACGCTGCATGCTCGCAATTCAGAATGTTTTTAAAATTTCTGCATACCCATATAACGAGATCATTCTGCAACATACTCCGTTGAAGCGTGTGACTGATAAGTATTCATGAGGATGAAAGGGTTTTCCAACTTTCGAAATTTGCCCTTGCGCAAAATGAAGGACAGCTTTTCTCGAATTGACAACTGATATAGCTTATTTAAGTCTGATTGTAAAACTAGGCAATCCTCGACAGACTTGACCTTCATCCAACTTCTTACATCGTCGGCGAAAAGAACAAGTTTACATTCTACAAGTTTTGGGAGATCATTTATAAATAATGAGAACAGTATTGGATCGATTACTGAACATTCTTGGACACCGCCCATGGTTTCAATAGTGCGGATTATTTTGCTTTGCGTTCAGACAATGATGCTGCACTGACTCAACTGCTGTTGTTTCGGATGTTAGAATCAATTCTAGGATTAAAGATTGTTCGGGACTACTCTGTCTATTGGAGGAATCTACGTGGTTGTAGAGGGGTATGAGTTCAATAATCTCGCGGAATTTGTACTCAAGTGATTGCTGCGTGTTCAATATTTTAGTGTGAAACTGCGAAAGTTTAAAATCATCCATTATGAGAGGTTGGGTTCCGCTCAGCGTTTCGCATTATTTCTAGCAACATTTCGTTGTGGGCGTCAACTGAGGTGGGTGAGTAGTAAATTAAACCAAGGATGCAATTCTCTCCCCATTCCAGGCGCAAGCTACTCCACATGATATCCTCCATCTCAAATCGTGTATCAAAAACATCGTACAGGGAAGACGCTCGTGGTAATACACAGCTACTCTGCAACCTGTTCTTGAGCAGTCTTGCTGAAGCAGGATCATGTTGGGAATTGCTAGCTAGCTATCATTCACCTGATCATGGAACCACGTATCATTTACAGCGATAATGCCAGCAGAAAACTGATTGCCATGTTGTTTCGCAAACACTGCGCTTTTGTGTATAAACACTTAATACCGGTTTTTGGTATGTAGCGATTATGTATGGATGGTGGCTATTTGTCCTAACCACTGAGAGACGGACCTTTATGGCTTTTTGAACCGTCTTCTGAGTTTGAGTTTTCGGTAAACTTGCACAACAATGCTACAGCTTGTGTTTCTGAAGCTGCCTTCATTGTGCCTAATCTGATGTCACTGATGATATTATTCTTTGTAGCCGCCAAGTATGCCTGACGAAGTCAATCTTAGCCCTTGCTAGAAAAATTTCGTTCAAAGGAGGTGGCTCATCACCTTTGTAATTAGATGACCAGGGTATCCTGAATGTACACACAACCACACACTCGCTTTCTCATCGTTTCTGCGATAAAAAAGACTGTTTGTGTTCGTGTTGTTGTTGAATAATAGTACGCAAATTATTGGCAGCCTCCGGAACTCCTAGAAGTATTAGACTGCACTCGTTGCTCTTCTCACGAACACCGAAACGTCCTTTTTTTCTCGCCAGGGTATGTCAGCGTAGTTTCGAGTATTGTAGTTGGTAAACTCACATAGCAAGTGAGAATTTATAAAAAGATTCATATTCTTCTCATTGTTTAGTGTTTATTTCAGTAAACGTGGTTCATCGAAATGTAAGGAAGCTTGGGTGGCGAACCAAACGTGTAACTACTGTACGTCTGATGGTTTCCGAACCAATAATCGTATAGAGATTAGACCATTGTTCTAGGTCGTGTCTTGGTGGATTCCTGTATGTTGGTACAGATTATACTGAGATATTTTGAGGTCTTATGCGATGTGACCTTGGCATTTGATTCTGATGGTTTCAGCTGAACCTTTGGATGAGTAAGCGGTCTTCGTTACCTTTCTAAAGTCAGAGAAGTTCAGGTCAGACATGCCGTTGATAGGCCTTTTTATAATGGTGGAGTTTTGATGAGCAGAGCACTCAGCAAGACACTCCGGCAGATTTATAACGGTTGGGTTTTCGCGTGGAATGATCTGTGAAGATGTAAATTTTTCTGGTTCACATTACAGACTAAATTTTCCATTTCTCAGTAGTTGTTCTGAGCGGTAACTAGATTTTCAAATGATGCCTTCAATGTTTTTTGCTGAGCTTTAAGCTTAAAATGCGATCATTCTGGTTGCATTGCTGGACACATCTTGAAGCAGTCAAACCTTCGTTAGGTATCGTTTCACAATGTTTTTAGAGGTAGCATACGCCGGGAATGTTTTCATCGATCAGGATCGATATAGTCTCCGAGGTTAATGACACGTGTGCGAGCAGTTGCGTCACTTGACACATTTTACCTTACCACTTACCACTTTATCACAGACGACACATGTTTAGCGAACAACAGCTCGTTTCATTTTACCGGAGTCAACCATAATTACAAACAAAGCGGTAAACTAAATGATACGACCTGGGTAGGTTGATGTGGTATTGTTCAGAGGTGGCGTGAAGTGACGAAGTCTAAGTATATTTCGTCACCAGATTTAGGCACGAGTATTCAGTCTCCCGTTGAGAATTTTGGTATGAAATTATTTGCACATTGTGTAATACTCCGAGTAGTTTCCGGCATCAGTGACCACCGATGGGTAACTCTATCAGCAGAAACATTAAAGCGAGATCAAGGAACCAACGATCAGCACGAAATCCAATGTTGCTGCGCATAAAGAATGACAAGTCGTAGATAGGTAATTATTGTATGCGTAGATCCGCAGTGAACACATATCCAAAAATCATACTGATTGGATGAAATGTATGAAAGTTATATCCAAAAATGTCTGAGATAAACATAATTCAATCGCACGTCATTTCACTGAGTTTATTCATGGCATTTTTCGGCATATGAGAGAATTTGCGGAAAACTCAAGATGCTCATGACATCGATTTAATTGATCAGCCCATGTGTTTCAATAACCATGGTTTTTATAACTCCCAGAATTAGAAAGCACGTGCTCCACGCAAACGGCACACGTGATCTTGATCAAACACATTGTGCACGTTTTGCGTTCTGAACACACCGATTCAATCAATATAAACAATGCGTGTATGTGGAAAGTGAGCCATCAAGATTCGAAGCGTTCCTTTCAAAATAAATGCAGTCCCAGCAACAAGGTACGCCACTTTTCAATTAATTACAAATGTTTACTATTTGTTTAACACATTCGAATCATCTCTTAGGTTACATGTTCACCTGGTTTCAACAGAAACACTCATTTACTCAATGTGATCGAAATTATGGTCAATTTCGTTTACGATAAATAGTAAATAGTTAACTTGTAAGCCGCTAAAATGTGTTTAAGCAGTTGGTTGGAAGCAATTTAGGAATAGTCGCTTGAGGTTTTTTTCCCAAAAATACCTCTACTTTTTAATCATGTGACAAATGTATAACACTTATTTATGAGTAAACCTTTTGTATTAAACAAAACAAAAGTCTCAAGATTCAAAAGTTAATTTGTTTTTTGAATCTGTAGCAAATAAAACATGGGCAAAGAATAAGCCATAATTTTTTTAGATGGATCATGCACAGATTGCAAATTTTACCGGATAAGTTTTCATTATTATAATAATCTGTAACAATGGTATTGATAAATTTTTGTCCATTTCGTCTCGATGGTTTACCACCTAGAAGTGATGAGTAGGAAAAACACGAAACCTGTCGTTAGGTGTCTGTCAAGGATTATGTATTACTCTTTCTAACAATTTTGTTTAAACAACACTAATTTTTCAATAATTAACTTATTTGAAATGGGGCAAGTTTGGGTGGATAATCTAGGTTGAACCAACCCCGGCCATGGATATTTCTCTCCAGGAACTTCTTTGCTGTCCCTGATAGTTCCTGTTGAGTGCAATCGGAAAGGAGTACATTATGATCCAATCATATAGTTATTTTACCCAAGGGCACTACCTCGTTGAGCAAGATTTTCGTGACAATTAAGTTCCGATAATCTAACTTGGCGGAAGGGCTAACAACTTGCTAAGTACTCATAGAATGCTGGTCAAGCGATTAAAGACAAATGCTTCGACGAAATAAAATAAAATAAAATAGCTCAGGACTTATCTTGGACACGTCAGTGAATGTTGTCTTGAGGTGTCGTATATACCATCACTAGAAATGCTACTCGCCAAGGACGGTCCCAAGCCCGTCTGAGAAAGGAGGAGGGTTGGGCTTAGGGCTAGCAACCCTATCCCGTAAAAGCTACATTGCTACGGAAACGATGACAACAGATCCGAAAATTCTACTCAACAATGGCTAAAGGAGTGACGCGAACCTTACAAAAGGTCCCATGACGGATGGAGATGAAAGCCGAAAGGAAGTTTCCACCCCGATGGCCGATCTCCTTGCGCCGAAAAGAACGATAAGACTTGGTTGCTGGAACGTTCGAACGCTGTATCAAGCTGGCAAGCCATACATGAGCTCAACAAGTATGATCTGAGTATACTTGGAATGTCCGAGGTGAGATGGACTGGCTCTAGTCAGCGAAAGCTAGATAGCGGTGAGACTATTATCTGGTCAGGAAGGCAAGATAACCTCCATCATGGTGGAGTCGCTCTGCTTGCAAGCAGGAAGACCAGCAGCCCGATCATGCAATGGAAGTGTGTAAACGAGCGACTCCTATATGCCAGACTAATCTCGAGCTTTTGCAAACTCTCGATTGTGGTAGCATACGCTCCAACAGAAGATGCAGTCACAGAGGAGAAAGACAGGTTTTACGAAGCCATGCAATCAGTCTTGAGGGTCATCCCGAAGCACGAACTACTGGTGGTAATGGGAGATTTTAACGCTAGAATAGGAACTGTAAATACGGGCAGAGAGCGTACCATGGGAGTGCATGGTGTTGGCCTACAGAATGATAATGGGGAGAGGCTACTTGACTTCTGCGAAGAGAACGATCTTGTCGTTGGAAGCACCCTATTCCCTCACAAAAACATCCATAAAATAACCTGGTCTTCTCCGGACGACAGAACAGAAAGTCAAATTGATCACATGATGATGAATGGTAAATGGAGGCGCTCGTTACATGATGTGAGAGTTATGCGTGGTGCCAATATTGGTAGCGACCATTTTCTGGTTGTGGGAAAGATTTGTTTGATACTGAGAAGGGCAAATATCGGAATTCAGCGCAGCTCACGGTTGAATGTGAATAAGCTGAGCGATGAGGCCACGGGGGAAGCTTTTGGCAACATACTTAAAGAGGAAATCAGCGCCCGGCCCAAGGATTCAATGACGATTGATGTTTTCAACCGCACACTAAAGGCAGTCGGAGAAAAAGTCCTCGGATACAGATAGAGGGGCAAAGCTTCGTGGATCTCGTCGAAAAAATGGCAACTCATAGAAGAGAGAAAAGATATAAAGAAACGCATGCTGAGCAAGAAACCGTCTATTGAAAGGAATGCAATCACTGAAGAGTATATAATGAAAGATAAAGAGGTTCAAAAATCAGCGAGGAAGGACAAGAGACGGTATGTAGAAAACCTGACACAACAAGCAGAAGAGGCGTGCCGAATGAATGATTCGAGAACGTTATATCAGATTAATCAAAAGCTCTGCAATCGTAGTCAGGCAAGCAATCAACAAGTGATGACCCAGGGTGGAGATGTAATAACTGACGCGAAAGAAGAGTAAGCCAGATGGCGAGAACATTTCGAGCTCATTCTAAACCGCCCAACGCCTCAAACCAACGTTGATATACCTGAGGCAGCTACAGACCTCGACGTCAACACAGACCCCATCAGCCTCCAAGAGGTGCAATTTGCTATCCAGAGGTTGAAAAATGGGAAGGCACCAGGTGACGATGGAGTGTATGCTAAACTGCTCAAGGCGGAAACCGAAGAGACACCGAAAGTTTTGCGAGACCTATTCCAGAACATCTGGGATACTGAGCAGATACCGGACGCCTGGCGTTCGGGTACTATAATCAAACTTCCGAAGAAAGGTGACTTGAGCTACTGCACCAATTGGCGAGGTATTACGCTTCTATCAGTCACGAGCAAAGTATTCTGCCGCATCATTCTCCGACGTGTCTCCAATGCAGTTGAATCCATTTTACGACAAGAGCAAGCCGGGTTCAGGAAAGGAAAATCTTGCATTGACCAAATCTTTGTCCTCCGTCAGATCCTGGAGCAGACACATGAATGGAATGCAGAGCTATGTGTGGCCTACATCGACTTCCAGAAGGCTTTCGATAGCGTTCACCGACCAGTGTTATGGAAAATCCTCCGCCATTATGGTATACCATCAAAGATAGTAAATCTCATAAAAACCTTTTATGAGAAGTTTGAATGCCAAGTCGCTCACAATGGAATGCTCACTGAGAAGTTTGAGGTTCGTACGGGAGTGAGGCAAGGATGTATCCTCTCACCGATACTCTTCTCCCTAACAATAGACTGGATTATGAGACAGGTGACCGATGGCAGGGCAGTAGGCATTCCATGGACCCCAGCGGGACCGCTAGAAGACCTGGACTATGCGGATGATGTTGCCCTCTTGGCGTGCAAGATCAGTGACATCCAGAGCAAGAGCGATCGACTATCCGAAATTGGCAAGACGGTTGGTTTAGAAATTAACGCTGACAATTCGAAGGTAATGCGGACGAATGTTCCGGAGCAACCACCAGTGTTCGTGGACGGTCAACCGCTCAGTGAGGTTACAGATACAGTCTACCTTGGGAGCAAGCTGACTGTAAATGGTGACTGTGAAGATGAGGTCAGGAGAAGGATCGGGAAGGCGAACCAAGCATTCTGCATGCTGAATTCCATTCGGAAATCCTCCGCTCTCAGCATTAACACGAAAATCAGACTCTTTAAGAGCAACGTTCTGAGTGTGTTGCTGTATGCATCGGAATGCTGGAAGACGACCGCTGCCATTGAGCGCAGAATAAACGTGTTTCAAACTAAGTGCTTGAGAAGGATTCTATGAATTTTTTGGCCACATACTATTTCGAATGAAGAGCTTCTGAGAAAAACTGGTCTGGAGGTGGTATCTACCGTAGTCAAAAGACGACGGTGGAGATGGTTCGGTCATGTCTGCAGGATGGATCCCAGTTCGCATACGAAGGTAGCCATTCACTGGCGTCCGCAAGGTAAACGAAAAAAGGGAAGGCCCAAGGTAACTTGGCGCAGAACGTTCGAACGCGAACTACATGCACAAGGATTCACGGCGCAGACGGCAACGGAAGCAGCGGCAGACCGGAACCACTGGCGTGAAGTTGTCTTTGCCTCATGTGCCACCCGGCACGGAGAGTACTGAGTGAGTGAGTGAGAAATGCTACTCTAAATTTGATACCTTTTAGCTATCTTGATCTATCTTTGGGAAAGTTAGAGTTCACACAAATTAGGAAGTAGAAAAATGTAGCTAAGGTCTATCGGGTGATCAGATTTTACCCTAAATGTAACTCTGGGAATAGGTAAACTAATCTCCGAAAAAATACTCTAATATTAATTATACAAAACAAGTGATATCAACGATCTGGCTTACCCTGCTGATGGTTTAAATTCTATTTAAAAAACAAAGCAAAATCCGTGATCTTAGAGTTTCACGGTGATATGTTTTAAAATTTAATTACCAAATTGCACAATATTTGATTTCTGAGTAAATTAGCATGCCGAAATTGATCACAATCTACCTGAATGTTTTGAGCTGCATGAAACAGCATTGACGTGTGAGTGGATATTGAAAAAATATGTGAATTCATTGTTACTTCAAGTTTGACAAACTGGAAACCAAAATGATTCTATGATGTAAATGCATTCTTATTATTTTTAGTTTTATTAGTGATTTAGGATTATGATGTGCTATGGATCTGTCAAAATCTACTCCGTAAATATAAATGCGATGAGATAATTTCGGGATCATTAAGTTGATCTTTTCGTGGTCAGTAGCTAATATTCTACACTATGCACAAGACTATAAGACCATCTGACATTTGTTATTAAAAACAATTAGGTATGTACCGAATTGAGAGCAATGAAATTTTCAAAAATTTATAATTCTTCCAGCATTACTATTAAGAATATATTAATATCTTGCTTCACATATAATATTCAGCAACAAGTGTAAAATCGATGATGATGAAGGACACAGGAAGCAAAGCCCAAACACATTTGGAAAGGTGAGCCGAATTCGGAACCAATTAGAATGTACAAGATAACGAATTCTCGTGCACGTAATTCAAAATTTATATCCATAAATGCTTATTTGCATGAATTTTCATAACACACAACGTACGACTGTTTCCTACCGTTTGCGGTCATCAGGTATGGACAGGAAATTCAGGATTAGCATACGCTTGATATTAAACTTAAATATCCATTGTGTTATTTATCAAATACGTGTAGTAATTCAGCAGTTGATTCTTCCAGATTCCTTTCCTGTCATCAGGTCAAACATTGCATTTTATCTAATAAGAAACGTGTATAATGCGCTTCGATTTGTTCGATATTGTCATTGATATTGTTTTGAATTGAATGTCCAAATGTGAAATCTCTCGAAAATCTTCGAAGGTGTCAATTAAGAACAACAAAATTGCTTATAAGATGCGGTCTGTAGCCTGCCATTGTTCCAGTAGGAATAAGAACTGTATGTTCAGTATAAATCTCTAATGTTTGTTACTAATGCGTTCTTTGCAACTTGATGTTACCATTTAGAAAACATTCTAAAATCTGTCGAGATAATAAAACATAAAGAATTAAATTGATAAAACTTAGTTGTATAAGACCGGAAGATATCACTTAGCAGTTTCTTTATACGTCAACCATCAAATACATGAAAGTCTATGATGTGTGAGAACGCCGATTGGCAGATATGATAGACTTCCACGGAGGGAAATTACTCATATTCTAATGAATTATTCACAGCGGGCACCTGTACTGTGTGTGGCGGTTTCACTTCGATCTGATTCTTCAAGCGATTCTTTATCAATCGGTTTGATTTAGTCGGTTTCTACGTTTGATACTACTAATGTTCTTAATCTGTTTTTGTTTTAAATAGGTTTGTCACTCGAATTGTAAATCGTGTTGCATCAAATGCATGATGAACTTAATCAACGGTCCACATGTGAACCAGACTTTGATAAGTCATGAAATGTGTGCATTCAAATGTTTAACTTATTATTATATCCGGAGCTAATGCCGAGCGGCCACCGGGCAGACAGACTATATAGGCAAAAAATGCGATACTACATATAGAAGAGGTTTCAATGAGGTTGGCTGTATTAACCTCATCCAATATTGCTTTCAATTTAAGCAGTTCTCAATCATACTGCCATTTTCTGATGATATTAAATAAATCAAAATTTTTGTGGGTTGACTTTGATGAGTATTCTTTCATATGGTACTCGAATTATATTCAACATTTGAGCATAGAAATATAGTTGCTTATTGTAGAATTAGTCATGAGCTTGACAAAAAGATATGATGACGTGACATGTGAAGCAAAACATAAAACATGCCGAGAGTGTATAGGCACAATCAAATATCTCATGATTTGTCACGTGTTCGTCAAAATTCGATACAAAAATTACTGATTCTTCGCATATGATTTTTTCGTGTAAAGCATTCCGAGTGAATGAAATTTTAACCTGGAAAAATCATGAATATCCTACCGAGGATGTGTGAGTGTAATAGACTTGAAATGCTTACATGTTCGAGTTATGCCCTATAGTTTCTTAAGTGTTTGAGAGGATGATTTATTGTGAATAATTTTGAATGCCAAAGTAAAGCAACTCCGTATGTGTTGTTGCGGAAGATCATTTAGTTTTAGTTTAGACATTCGCTCTTTGAAAGGCGAATTTTCGTAGCTTGCCCAATTTGGTCAAAGGATGACAAATCTGTCAAGGATGTCAATATCCTTTCAAAACCGCAGTTCCATTATCAGTATGATATCCCCTCAAACAATTGAGCATAATTCCCCTTATTCCAAAAGCTTCGGACTTAACGATTGAACATCATGTTTGGCTCCATCCAGATCTTCAGAAATATTGATGTAGCAAACATGAACAACACCACCTTTCGCAAATGCTTGAGTCTTAATCTTCAATGTAGTAAAAAATTCTGATTAACAGAGAACACTTATTTGGAAACTGTTATGTGCTGCTCGTAAAACATTTTGGTTTTTAAGATGTTCTCGTATGCGCGCGGTCACATTTGGGTCCATTAGTTATGAAATTAATTGAACGAATGTTATAGGTCTATAGTTTGCAGTATATGAAGGTCTAATTCCTTTGTCAATGGGAGTAATCAAACACGCATTAGGTTGTTGTGGTGTCTGTTTTCACGTATGCTAAGACTTACCAGGCGCGTGAGATTTGCAGTAGAAGGAGTGTACCACGTGCGGAGTGTGGAGTCTGCAATTCTGTCTACACCAGCGGACTTCTTCTTGTTTACTTTATGAAGTTTCTATACTATCATGAATTAATTACAGTCATTTATTCAATAAATCTAATTATGGTAGTGCATGGGATCCTTTTTTAAGCAATATGACGTGATCATGTATCTTACAGAATAGGTTCCAATTTGCATCCATCCCAAGATTCCTATGAGTGGCCAATTTTTCAGTTCTACTTCGGATAACAAACTGATGATTTTGGTAGCCTTTCCTTTTTGCAAACCTTGAGTTTTCTTAAATTTTCTAATTCGAAAGGAAAACGTTTTCAATCTTACTATTTGAGAAATCAATTGTAATATGATCCCGTATCCATGCAATCAAACTCTTGAGTGCCTACATCTCAAAGACCAATATTTAAAGTTTGAAATCGTATTTTCTGTAATACTCGTCTGGCCGATAAATCATTCAGCACTACAAACGGAATCAAAACAGCAAAGAGTGTTCACACTTTCCCGGTGGAGGCAGGTGCTCTATCTTCTCTAGCGCTATTGATTTAGACGTTAAACCAAAGTCAAGGGTTGATGGTTGATCAGAATCCGGTCTGCGAGTTCATGGGTCAAACAGGTTGTGCAATGGAACGAATTCTATAAATTCCTTTAATTTATATTCGAACGACTACATATAATGTTCGTCTGTTAATACAGACGCGGTAGTTTAAAAGCGTTTGAAGGCTTGAGCTGTATGGCAAGGATTCGATTAATTTATCATTGAACGAATTTTTTGATGGTTGTGAATGGTAAATGATCCCGATTGTACATTCATCTCCATTGACTAGGCTCATTAAACACCGTATCGTATCAGGAAGTATGAGTCCATAATGATTAATTTCGTTACACTGAGCAAACCATTAAACAAAGTAGACCGTGAATCCACTGCATGATTCAATGCCATCGCCACGAACTGGTGACATGCTAAGAATCGGGAGCTCAAAATCAGCAATGCAAGTCTAAAATCAGGTTATTGTAATTGAGCATAGATCAGACGAATGTCTTTCGCAAAACTCACAACGTGCATTAAAATTATCAGTTTAACAGAGTGATGTGTACCGAGCTTGTGTAGTTGTTGTTGGACGTTTCGCCATCAAGCTAGATGACATCATGAGCAAAACGTCTTTTGAAGTGACTTACAATTGGTATTCATTCGTTTTTATGTGGTCCTTCTGTCCGTTTGCTATCACTCCTAGATGCTGTTGCGAATTCATATGTTGCATTCTTGTCCATCGAGTTTTCATTGGTCCATAGGTTTTAGCCAAATGGAGGTGCTGGTTAATTGATGACATTGTTGAGTGCCACGCTTCGATGAATTCTCGCTCTCATCGGTTTTTTTTTCTTTGGCTAAAATCTTCGCGTTTTCCAAATCGACTTGGTTTGCGAATTGATTAACATGTATTAAAATCAATCACCTTGGGTCGTTTTTTGTACGGCTAACAGGTGTTCATGTAGTCTTTGAGCTTAGCTTGCGTCCGGTTCGTCCGATGTAGTTTTGCTAGCAATCTCTGCACGTAATCTTGTTGACGTTATTCGATTGTTATTCTTTTGAAACTTTGTCTTTATGTTGTTGAAGTGATTGCCTGAAGTTAGCGCGGGTTTGTGCGCGACTATTATTTCAAATGGCCGAAGGACACGAGTTGCAATTTCTTATATATTCTGCACATATGGAAGAGTGCGTCTAACTTTGTTTTCATCATCGTTTCTTTGTTGAGTAGGGTTAAACTTGGTGCGTAGTACGAAGCTTTTTGGGTATCCATTCTTCTGGAACATTTTGAACAAATATTCTTTATCTCGTCTTCTTAGTTCTGGTGTGTTGAAATTTGTTGCTGCTCTTTTTAACAGGGTTTTAACGCAGCTGCGTTTATGGCTGGTCGTGTGCTTGCTGTGGAATTTTAAAATTAGATTCATGTGCATATTCTTCCTGTAGACATTTGTCTCCAAATTCCCTTCGCTTGTTCGTCTCACTTGAACATCCAGGAATGCCAGGCAGCCGTCAACTTTAGTTTCTCTAGTAAATTGGGTTCCTCTGAATACACAGTTCAGTAGTCGATGCAATTTCTCCAATTCAGTTATTCTCATGAACACAAATGTGTCTTCCACATAGCGGATCTATAAATTTAGCAGTAATATTGGTAGAACGATCCGTTAAAAACGTTGTATAATTGCTTCGGCAATCATGGTAAAAATCGGCGATCCCATTCGTGTTCCTGGTAGAGAGCTTTTGTATATATGCGTTGGATTGTATTGTATTGCAATACAATGAACGGTCATGTTACATATTCGTTAAATAGACTTGCATTGAGTCGGGCATTTGTATTTTTAATCAATATCTTGACTAGCTAAAATGAGATTGCCATCTAACTTCGGTTGTGTTGTTTCACTGGTTCTCACTAAGGAAGAACACGTGGCTACACTTTTTTTAAAGTCTGATGGATATGTTCTTGTTCATACGCTGTTCGCCATTTTTTGTTCTGAAACACGCTTTTAGGACAAGAGCGTGAATATTTATCTACGCACTCGAAGTGAAGACAAGCTTTAATATCTGAACCGGTTGAGAGCAAAAACCAAGTTACGGAATGTGCACATTCGTGACCTACATATTGCCGACAAGGCTTTCATCAATGTTTACTCACAAGAACATCTGTAATCGCTAATGGACGTTTTTGCCGCCATGCAAATACTTTGGGCTAACAATCAGCTATAGCGAAACCAAATTTCTTGGTCAAGGGACTGTATCGCCTCCCATCATCACTGTTGTAAACGATCAGCTAGACACAGTACATCATTTCACACATGTCTGTTCACTGATTTTAGATAACATCTCGCTAGACCCGCAGATTGGTAAGCGTATTAGCAATGCATTTGACACCTAGTCCCGTTTTATCTCTCGTATCTAGGACAACCCAAATTTAACTTTGAAGAAAATGATGATATTACTCAGCACGTGTGTACTAAATGCCTTACTTTACGGCACTGAAACCTAGACCGCTCGCGCAAGATACTAACGAAAGCTGAATCCTTTTATTTACGAAGCATTCTCATATATTGAACAAACCCTAAATTGAAAAGTAACGAATGCTGAAGTATTTACTGAAGCTGGTCTACAGAGAATGTTCACCATACTAACACAGTACTAACCACCGTGGCTGGGTTATTAGTACATAATTAATAAATGGTGGTCTTCCAAAATATGTACTCAATGTTAAGTTGAAGGCGAGGATTCGCTAGACTGCATTTTCGGTACAAGGAGGTTTACACATTTTGAAGCGTCGTCCACTAGCTGGAAAGGAGCAGATAGTGCTCTCGACTGCTAATCGTAGACGATGTCATCAGCGCGCAACCTCAAACCGGTCGTCCAACTTCTGTTTAATCATTCGAAAATCTGTGGAGAATTGAATAAAAATTCACTTGAAATGTACATCCATGATCAATATCGAGCAAATGTTTCCAAACAACCAGGGTATGTGGGCTTAAATTCAGCAGGTTAAACTGAAACAAATCACGCCTTCCGAATGATTATTTCCATGTTCATCTTTACTTTGTAAGGTCACCGATCTTAGGCGCAGCTTGTCTTCGCGTGATGAGTTTTTATAATTTTATAATTAGTTTATTATAATATCACGGAAGTAGGTATCAAATCAACTGTTTTCGTCCCAAATACAAGATGGTCCAATTAAGAGGTGGTTATTCAAATAAACCAGAATATACACATTGAGTTTCATCAATTGTATTCAAGAAGCACAACGACTGCGCAACTTGCAGATTATGGTGATTGATCATGAATAACTAATTTCCTATAGACACTGTTCAAGTATTAGACAAAATACATGTGTTGCGACGTTTTCTGATCTATATTTACTTGTTGAAAACACTCAATTTGCAACGTGCCACTCGTACTCCATCGCTTTCGAAAAACGTGGAATTGTGTATGATGAACCCAGTTTTCAAACGAAATTAAATGTTTGACTTTGCAAATAAACCACGAATTTATGTTTGTTGCAGAATTTGCAAATAATGTCAGGGTCCATCTTTTTTTAATTTTCAATTACATATATGGTTGTATATATGCTGGTAAAATCGTCATTTCCGAAATTCTCTTTGATCAGATCCGCATCACCACTAGGAACGATGGATGATGAAAGCGCTCCAGTACATTTACCCACGCAAACGGAACGATGCTTTAGCATACACCTCGAAAGTATGCTATTTTTACAGACCGCCTAATTGCCAGAATATCTGAATAATAAAAAACGGAATTGAAACACTTCTCTAATTATAATTTATTGTTTAGAAACGAGAATTCCATGATATTTTAAAATTATCTATATAAGTATCATGCTGAAGTCGTAAGGTTTAAAATGTTGAAAAAAAGGACTGGTTTTTAGAAAAAAGGTGAAAGGAATAAACAAGGGATAAATATTGTCAATCATTCTGACGCCCCCATCTCAATACACATTTATTTAAGTATAAAACCCTTATTTATTTCAAAATTTTATTATAAGTATTATCATTCTTACAATGTTTTTACAAAGTACCCATAACTTATTGTAGTTGACGAGTAAATAAACGGCCATAGCTGTAGACTACGTTTTTGTGTATTTTTAAGCGGATTAATGGAAACTTCTGCGAGAATTCACAATGTTAAACTAATTTCACGATATTTTCTCTAATTTTTCCAACATTAAAAACAGATTATCTGAAAAATAAGGAATATATGTCTGTGCGAGATAAGTTTCATCGTAATCTATGAACACATATGATCTGTACAAATACCAACCAGGATTTTCATCTCATATATTCCCTGTATGCATTATCATCGGTTTATCATGGTATGAGCAGTTCAATATCGTATCTTAATTCACTTAAAATTTATAAGTTTACTATTACACGAAACGCTACATTCGCCAACATTCATTCGCTCGTTTTTTACACACTATGATTTAAGATTGCGAAGACGATGACACAAAAGAAATATATGACCCTCACCCCCCGGAACAGAATTCAGTGAGTCAAGTCATTTTAGCGTTGGTGCGATTAAATTTTAATATAATAATATTTTTGTCACATTTTTAAACGCAAACGGGATATTTCCTAATTCGGTCGACGTAATGAACTCTACTGTGCTGCAAAGATGTTAATAATCTCGGGCTCAACGGCCAGACGTTTAAAAATATTAATTTTATACACGTGATTATTGTGTCACTTTTGTGTCAACTATTATTTGTCTTTACAGAAGACACATACTTCAGATCGTGAAACAGTTTTGCGAGGCATTTTAGACAACGAAAAAGAAATTCTAAATAATCTAAATAAGATCAAAGAGGTGAGTCTATATTTCGCATTACGTCACAAATTTCGCCATTCACTTCTACATGTTTTACTATTTGCAAAATAGATTTTTTACGAAAGTAAAATCAATTTGCAAATCAGGTTACATAGTTCAATTGATCTTATTTAGCAAACCCATATATTACAAAATGTTGATATGAATATCAATTATCCAATTTATTTTTTATTATTAAAAACATCTTAATGTTTGTTTGTTGTTAGATAGCTGAATACAGACGACATTTTAGACTAAGCGGTAAATAAATGAAATGACGCAGATTCCGCAACTGATCATTTGCAGGCGGCACACGTCAGTTTGAGTTAGATATGATTGTGTGCACATTTCAAAATTTTATGGATTCATCAATTTTTTCATGCGCGTCTTGCTTACAGATTTCAGAGTAAGATAATGGAGTATCTGCACTAGTCATCTTCTTTTTAAGAGCATGCTCAAGTATCACAATGATTGTGGATATAAGTACTCTGCACCGATAGTCTATGCTACTACCAGTTTAATGTTTTCTTTAAAATAACATCACGATCCTCCAGGCATGCAGCAGAATAGATGAGTGGTGATTTTGGATGATGGTTATGCCGACTTTGATGCAAATAATAACTATCCGACATATTGTAAATAAAATTTCAAGTTCGATGCAGCTGTAAAACTGAGAAAAGTTAATTTAAATCTATACCAACATTTTCGTCTTTGCGTCTCAATCATTTTGTCTAAAGCAAAACCGAAACTTGATACCTGTGGGGAAAATCCTGTTTTAAAATAGCTGAATTAGTTGCATTATATTTTCACGAGTGTCGCTAACTTGAAATGCTCACTTTGTATGAGATCATACCAAAGATACAGTTCTTGGCTGTTGAACGCAGATCGCGCCACCGTCGTGCAACTGACGCCGATTGACCGAGTACTGCCTATTGCTATGACCGCAATGCGAAAGAGATTTTTCCTCCAGATTCGGACTGTTTGGTTATTTAAAAAAGCTATGCGGCATGAGAAAAATCATGCGATTGTGATGTATATCTATCTATGATTATCTACATCGACCAAAGGCGATAAAAAACAAAAAAATTGATCATTCGTCAGTAAGATATAGTACGAAAAATCCCAATTGTTGATCACAATGTTATACAACGGGAGGCATACACCCGAGTTTTGCTCATTTTTGAGCTTATTTAAAGTGCCTGAGCTAGTATCTGAAATTCAACTACCAGTTTGATAGTCCCGCTTGGGTAACATCCTCTGTCAGAGCGACGATGAATAAACATTTATGAAACGGTAAGTTCTAGTAGCATTGGGAAGTTACCAGCAATCTATGTAATAGTCGTCCCAACGACCTGCTCCTCACTAATACGCATTAAAATACTAGAATATACTATATGACACAGAGGATTCATTGATGTATGCAATCTTGAATATTCACCAAAGCAGTTATTACCACGATGAATTGAATTGTAAACCAGAAATGTACGTCAAACATATATGCTAACCACTCTTTTTTGAGTCGAGTCACTTTTTCCAATTAAGATCAAGATAAAATTCGAATCAGCGACTAGTTCTCCACCATATTTTATATGTTGACGGATATTGTGTTTGGAAATCTTTTAGGAATCATGCAATAACTGATAAAGAGATAATGATTCTCAGATCGGCGGCAAGTGGAGAAACATTTCCATAATAATTAGCACGTTGTAGAGACTGGTAAATTTCGTAGAAAACATATTGATGCGGTCAACATAAAGAAAAAAGCGGGGATTTTGTTATATTATATAGTGAATAGTAAATAATTAGAATAATTCGTACTTGCATGCATTTCCATCACAGACAAGCCACGACCGGTTTTGCGCTGTTACAACTCTTCACGTGGGGACAGTAGGATCAAAAAACTATGGTAAAGAAATTGTGCTTGTAAGCCACCGTTGACTAAGGTTGGCTAATGGAAATGCATTCAAATAAAGAATTTTCTAGGTCATGGGTTTAATCGCATCTGCATGTGTACGAGAACATTAATTAAACAAGTTGGCCGTAGCAACCGTGACCACTAATTAGAGTAACCATTACGTCATTCATAAAAAAGACGAGCATTCCTTTTTTTGTTTTTTATGGATAAATTCTGACAAAAAGCAAATATCCTTTTGTTTTTCATAAATATATTTGCGTTCGATGCATCAGCCATAATATTGTTCTTTCAATTAACAGATCACAGATCGTAACAAAGTAAGTTTTTAACGATGACTAGTTTTGAGAAATCGAATTTTGTAATTTCAGGTCAATAAAAAAACCAGGAAAAATTGTAACTCATATCAAATTCCGTTTTCGTCACTTTATCAATCACAATCAACCAATAGAATGCTTAAAATTACAGACGTTTTCCCAAATGCGAATCATTTTGTATTTCAAGTTAATCCGTTGACCAAAACCAGATATTTCATCCACATTTGATTCAATCAAAATTCTATGTTTCTAAATGTCATTAAATCTCAGTATGATGCACAAAACAAATTTTGTTATGCTGTTTGTAAACTTTAAATGTTTCTATTGACAAACAGCGACAACATTTTTATGCCAAGTTTTCTATTCTACGTCGAAACATTGCTAGATTTCAACTGATCATTTGAAAATTATTTTTAACTAATGGAATTTCGGTGATTAGAAGGAAACTTGAATTAATAAGCCTGTGAAATATAGAAGAGGTTGGTCTTTAACTTGTTATCAGTTACTCATCTCTGCTCCCAGAATTGAGGTTAATTGACTAAGAAGTCGAGAAGAACGAAACATTGAACTCTTTACTGATCTGTTTATTACTTTATTTTTCGATTTATTGCACAGCAAAAGGTCATGAACAGTATTTTTAAAATAAAATACGACAACGTAATAACGTTTCAAATTAGTGAAGCCAATTTGAGCACAATAACCGTTAATTGGTCCATGGAATTCTGGGAAAATAACGGAAAAAACTTATCCACAGCTTAACTGCATCGGTGCAAATTATTATTGAAGATTTTTTTCTTTCTTTTTTAGAGAGGAATTGTGAAAGAAGCACGAGACATTATCAATCAACTTTACGTGTTGCAGACAAACTTCGTTTATAACCTGGAAAAGTGTAAGAATACATTCGCGGATTGTTCCGCGCAAATAATCCATATATTTTGTTGTTTGGTAAGTAATCTGTGTACAGTTGTTGAAATTAATTTGATATAGGTTATGTGATATTGAAATGTTTTTTACATAAGCAGAAGCAAACATTATTTTAATTAGCGATTAATTTGATTGGCTTAAATACGGGAATTCACCCAATAACCGGTGAAATAAAAATTGAAATTATGAATTTTGTTATTATCCCAAATGTGCAAAACCTATTTCAACATTGCTGAAATAACCTCGTTTAAATTTCCAAGACCAAAAATTGTATCACAAACCACATTGGAACATTCATCCTATTATAGCAAATTTTAACATTTTGTGGGATCCCATAACCTAGGTGTATCTGTTATCTGTTCACATATCAGCTTCAACTTAGTATCCCATAAATCACGTTATCTTACTTTTCTTTTCATAAATGATCTATTACATTTTGTTTGCGTTGTATGCTTTAAAGTTCAGTTCAATTGATCCGGGGTCGCATCATGCATGTAATCAAATTCTACGATGTTGCATCTTTTCGGGTCATTTTTTCACTTTAAACTTAACTGCTATCTCACCGAGTAAATTAACCACTGACTGTTGATAATATGCGTATTCCAACATACAAACAAGGGAAAGGATAAAATGGGAACACTATTTTTGTTTCAATTGTTTCATACAATTATATTTATTGTCTTCTAGATCGAACGGCAAACACTACTTTTTGAATACAAAGAATATTTGCATCAACTCGTTGAAATAATATTAAAAGACAAATATAAAAATGACGTAAGTTAAATGAGCATTGGCAAGAATATTTACTACAATGTCTTTTTACTAAGTTCTCACAATTAAATGTAAAACGGTCTTTTTCTATATGGAACGATCGGAGATACATAAGATCGATCCTGGACAATATTTATCAAGTTAATGCACTTTGTGAGCACTTGAATTCACTTGAATTCTACAAACAGGGAAGAAACAAAATTCCATTCCAGCTTAGCGAGGAGATTTGTGTTGGTTAATATCGCTTGATAAGACCATCGATGTACACAAAAATAAAAGATGATTTCACAACCCGTAAGTTGTCCCATTTGTTGTTGTTGTCGGCCTTCAACGGTTAATTTCGACTATGGATGTACATCACAATCGCATGAATTTTTAATGTTCTATAGCTTTTCGAATGACTAAACAGTCCTATTCGGGAGGAACAATTTCTCCCGCAGAGCACTCAACGACAGGCAGAAATCGTTCAATCGGCGTCATCTGCACGTCAGTGACATGATCTGCGTTAAGCAGCCAAGAGCTGTATATGATCCTCTCCAGGTTGCAGACGACGCTTCACACAATGCCTTCAATGTGAGCGGTCAAGAGAAAATTCTTCCCAACTCGCGGGGCAATGCTAAGTGTTTTCATATCTCTTTTGCAAATGTCTTTGTACCGCAAGTGCGGTCAGTCCAATGGTCGAATTCTCGATTGCAACTCACCATAGAGTAGATCTTTCGAAATACGACCACTTTCCATTCTGTAAACATGGCTACGCCACCGTTGGCGGCGATGTCGTAGTAGGGTGAACCAGCTCTGCAGACCAGCTTTTGAACTCACATCAGCATTGGTGTATTTGTCAATTCTTACAGAGTCCAATTCTGTATTAACAATACTTTTCCGACAAGGATCAAATAGATATGCACAATTGTCTATTAGTATCGATTGCGAGGTACGGGGGAAGTTCATCAGCTAATAGAAAAGCCACTCTTCTTCAAGTTGAATACAGCGCTTTGCGATACGCCATGAGAGTCCAAAGTCGCGAACTAGTTTATTTCTATATCGCAGGGTAAATGTGGTAATCTCCATGTATCATTGAATGCACTTTTGTGTGACATAGTTGACAGGAATATATGTCAATATTAATCTCAATTTGATGACTTGCGCGTATTTAGCGAATGATGAAAACTTTAAACTACAATGACATTAAGTAACATACTAACTCTTTTTTCATGTTACCCTGTTGCAGAAACATGAAAAAATTATAAAATAAGGTTACAGATGAAATTCCGAGAACTGGATTCCATGTGTTTGCGTTTAAAAATTGTTCTTATTGCAGTGTTTATATCAATGTGTACATGACATATTACTTGATAGAAATTGCACGACTTGCATTTATTTAAAAAATATACGGTAGTACCTAATGTCAAGCTTATATTTTCTAAGTAGGAAGCAGGTTTGTCCACCTTGAAGCAAGCGAACGTTACAAAAGCTTATTGTGCAATTAATTTAGACGGAAATATTCTAATCAGATGATTAAATTTTAAAATAATCAACTTTTTGTTAATGTTAAGAAGATTGCACTTCATGCCGAGTTTGTGCTATAATAACTTAGTTATCATAATATATAGTTGAAGGATGAAGCAGAATGCAAGATTCAATATTTATGGTTGGAAAAACAATTACCTTTGCGATAACGACTATTTATATATATAGATATATATATATATATATCTATATATATATATATATATATAATCTATATATAGATATAGTATATATTATATATATATACTATATATATATATATATATCATATATATATATATATATATATATATATATATATATAATGATTGCAAACAGCACGAAACCAGTCGTGATGTTTGTGATTGAAATTCATGCTGAAGAGCTAGTTGAATCAATATTTTGTTAATAGTTTGAGAGTAAATCAGAGTTAGCACTCATTTATTCGTCAAGTTTTGAACTGATTAAGTTTACCAAATTGGCAGTTGAGAATTTCAAAACAAAGCTCACACCCACCGAATAAAAATACATGCGGCAGTTCCGTTGGTATTGTGGTATTTCCAACTTGCAACTATAACATCGGATGTTGCTAGAAGTTCAAATTTGAAATGAGTTATCTCGTGGTGAGAAACAGTTCTACGGTTCCAATCTTCTGTGTCGCTTGAAGTATTGCATATTTTCTACACCCTGATAAAAGCTTGGAAGCGGTATGAAATGATCGGATTAGGTATAATTATGTATATCTCTTAACTTCAATCGATATGTTCGAAATCACGATTTTACGTAGGAAGAAATTTTCCTAATTGTAAGTTTTAAACATACTGATACCCGACGATAATTAAATTGCTGAACTGACCATATATATCTCTTACAAAATTCACAAGAATATATCATGTATTTAACACAGTACTTGTTTAGGCTCTAATAAATCTACAGGAATTGCTGTGATGCTTTTACTTTAGGAAGCTCATACATTGGCGCGAGGTAAGTTCGTTCATCCTTAAAAAGAAATAAATACATTTAACAAAATTTTATATAATTACGCATATATCTAAAACTTACCCAGAAATTGGATGTGTTGACGTTGCTTGATAATTAGTTGAAAAAATAAAATTCGATCAATAATATTTCACTATTTAAGTAGTCACAACATTTCTTATCAGTTCACCTAGCTGACGTCAAATATAAAATAATATTAGTTGCGGGACGACTTGAGACTATGAATAAATTGAGAAAACATAAAATTTGAACCCCATTTATTTTATATAGGGAACGAAAAGCTGTGCTTATCAGAAACAGAATTTCAGAGTAATTTCGCACCGAGATGCGAACCCCGTACATTTAGTCTGCTTTCAAAGCAGACATAAAAACATTTTGTGCAAAAAACATGTATTTTGACCCGAATATTTCATACACACAACTCGTCTTTATACGTTGCGTGTAATTTTGACTATCGTAATTCAAGTTATTAACGCCATAATAAAAATTATTATAAACGATTTGTTGTGAAATAGAGAGTGATACAACATAAAGATATTCATTCATTTTTTATTGCACCATATTGCAATAAAAGTCGTTCTTACAACGGGTTAGTTACTAATCTCCGTCATTCTGTAAACATCATCTTGACGCACTGAAGGTATTTTACTAACAGATACCGTGATACGTTTTGATGAACTTCATTTATGATCTAACAATATTGTTTTGAGAGGAAGCTGTATATTGGACCAGTTTTCTACATCACATGTACCCACAATATTCTCAAAGACAATACTGAAGGTAATAAACAACACGATGGTACACAACTGAGACTGAGATTAAAACGTCGGCCACGTAATACGAAGAACATGTGATGAAAACAATGCTACATAAGTCCGCAAATCAAACATGAATATCAGGGTTATCAAGGTCGTACACAAAGTCGCACGTTAGATTATGAGCGAATGATGGATCGTTAACGTTCAGATAGTAATAATAACAAAAGAATGTAGATGTATACTTAGAAGACACTCAATCCAACGTTTGCCACGTCACTCCGATTTTAATAAAAATATTATTTGAGTCATTTTCCAAATTTTATTCAAATGTTAATGTCTTTATTTTGGAATCCTAAAACGCAAGAAAACGCCAAGCTCTCATCACACACATAACAAATAATAAAGTCTACGCGCATCTCTAATGTGCGAATTAGCTGGATAACAAGGATGTCTTTGGTGCGCTCGTGCTGAGTTTCTCAGCTATACTATTAGTCTGCATTCTGAAGTTTACCAAGAAGCGCTTCATTCTCAATATTTGATAGCGCACTACACGTCTTCTAAAATATGAGTTGGATGCAATATTCATCTCTTACAAGAACAGAAATAGTTCCCCTGCAAAACAAATTCGCTTTGAAATTCTACTCAATAAATACTCAGCCTAAATCTGGAGTTGCAAAGCTTACATTATATGTTTAACCGGAGTTTAGCTAAATACAAGTTCAATTTCGTTGCGAAAACATATGTATCCTACGGTAGATAGTATGAAACAGTGAATCTTACAACCCGCTTCGAAAGTATTCAGTGTTAAAACCAAATCTGTTCGCATTTTTAGCATTCAACTGATTGGATTGTACAGAGCATGAATAAAAAAGCAGATATTAAGTGGAGGGAAACTAATTAAGCTTTACCACGTAAGAATGTGTGAGATAACTCAGGTTTCGTCAGATATTGTGTAATCCGTCAAATTCATGATGAAAATGTGCACTAATTGAATAAGAGCGCATACTTTCGAGAATAGGTAGACTACAGCTGTCAGTCGTCAGTACACCAGGGTTAATTCAATTCTGCATACAACAAATAAACCCATAAGGCGATGAAAAGTTACCAGTTGTCATATGCTAATAATCATATGTAATTCTTTTTTATTTAAACATAAGGCTGAATCTGAATGTTCGAAAAATTTCGAATAAAACGTTGACTTTATTCATACTTATTTCTTCCTAACTAAAGTACAAAAGATAGCTTTGTAAATAACATTTGACTCATACAAATTTGTTGGTGAATTTGTTGAAATTCTCGTTTAACCTTTTTTCAACTCATCGTGCATAAAGAGTATGAAAGCTCATATCTTCCCTTACCAGCTGCCACGTATATATGTGTCTTGAACATTTGAATTAATGTATGAATTACGCAGATATATGAAACTATATGTTAAAAATTCTCGTAAAAATTCGTGATCTGTTTCTCATCAACTTGATGCTACCACAAATGAGAGTAAATTTCGATATTGATCATTATTCATTCGAATCTCGATTAGCCAGCGATGCGAGAAGCATAGTTTTAATGAGAATATTCTTTATGTATTCTGCAGGATTACTCACAAAACCTGTTAACTGGATAGCTGGAACTCTTGGCGATATTAAGGTAAAAATACAGAATTCCGCGTTTTGCGACATTTTACAACCATTTTTTACTAATTATTTCTAATTATTTTTCTAGCTGTTCTTTCACTTGAAGCTATTGGCTAATTATTATTTAGCGTTTAGTTACACCTCGCTTAAGGTTGAAAAGCTCTATGAAAACAAGAACAGGTTGCCGTGATCAAAGGTATATTAAAATGCTATAACATTTTTTATGAAATCGGTAGCACAGAAAAAGAGAGTACATAACCGAACCCTTGGGAAAGTAACGCCCGGAGTTCAAAATAACAAAATCAATCTAATTGAAATGTATGAGTTCCTCTAATGTAGTCATCATAGATTGTCAATAAGGCAGATAGTCCACGCACACAAACATCATCAATATCCCGTGTATTAAAACCTCAGTGCTGCAGAATTTTTAAACTCTTCACGTAAAGCAATCCGTTGAACGTTAGCAAAATCGGATAATGTTCAGTACGATGCACATTATAATTCATTATTTTTAACATGCAGGTCGATTGACTTGTTGAATTTACGAGAGTTTCATTATAATTCTTTACGTTCCTAAGTGAACTGTATCAGACCTGGATCGCTAAATCTAACGTCCATTACAAATGCAACCTCGTCCTTCAAAGAAATAATGTTAGGTTAACCGAATCTGAAACGGAGCGTTACTAGCACATCGTACAAAGCTTCTACTCCGTGACGAAGAAAACGTTTTTTGAGAAGTATGCAAACTTCACTGTGTCGCCGGCATCTTACATCGTGGGTAAATACACAGTTTGAGAGTTGACGTTTTAGGTTTTCTTGAAGGCCGCATTGTTCTCGGCAAACAACCCCCTCCGGTAGCGCGTCTTGTCTCGTTCTGCGTGTTTTCTTATTCATAATGCCACATCGCACGTCTAACATCAGTATGAAAAGGCGGAGGAACACATGTTGAATAATGTGTATCCATTAGTTCGAATCTAGTCATTGTTTTAAATATCTGCGCAGGGAACCATCCACTGAGGTACAGAAGTCCTCCTGGAATAATGCATTCTGCTACCCGATACACTCGGATGCTTGCGATAGTTTGAAATAAGTCTTTGCTCATTCAGATGTAGCAACCCAGTGGCAGATCGATGAGGGTTGATACTCATGGTGTTAAGCCTTTTCAGCCGCATATGCTGTACGGATGAGGCGTAGTGCGGAATTATACTGGCCACCATATGCAATTGGTGCTTGGGAATACGCAACGGGTGTGTTCGGTGGAAGACGCAGATATTTTTGCACCGTGTCGAGTTAAACGATATAACGCTTCCGACGTTTTCTTGTGGTTTACGCCTGGGAATATGCAATGGTAAAGTTTCAGTATTGCATTCCGGCGCAACAAGTTTATTCTTTGTTGTGGCTTTAGTGACGCCGAACTCAATTTGACTAAATAATCTCTATATTAAAGAGAAAAAAGACTAACTTTATCTTTTTCATGAGAAGTGAATTGAACGCCAAGATAGCGAAATATGTCACCCACCTTTAGCACCTTGATCACTTTGCCAGCTATTTTGACATTATCCGATATTACAGCAGTTAGATGTTGTTTCGTGCTTACCGACAAGCTTAACACCTGACTTTTCTGACTGTGGACTGTTATTCTAGCCTCAACGGATGCCAAGAGAAGTTTTCTCAGTTTGAATGTAAAATCATTCATAGAACTAGCAAATAGCAGCAGGTCATCTACACAAGCACATGAATCGAGTCACCGGTACGTGATATTTACATTCAGACAATTATCAGACAGTTCCAGAATCTCGTCGTGTAAGATGATGAACAATAGAGAGTAAAGTGGATTACCTTGTCTAACACTTCTCTTTGGTCCAATGCAAACACCATTCGGTAACTTTGTGTAGGCTGTATTTTAGTAGCAACGGCGGGGCGCCATATTAAGCACCACAGAAAGAAAGGTTTATTGCTTTCCGAGTAGTGCATAGTGGTGAAACCACCTTTATCCCATGATCCTATTCAGACAACGTACCATGACTGACTTAACTAAAGTTGGCCTGTAGTCTGTTGGCGTTTAAGGACATTCACACTCTTGTACAGATGTAACCCGCGCAATAATATTTGAAGCGGTACGAAATCACAAGCAGGAAGCAGAATGAGGTATGCCTTTTTGAATGTAAGTTTCCCACGCAAAAGAGTATCGCGTTTGATGCGATCTAAGTTCTTTGCTGTGATTCAAATTTTTTTAATGGCATATCCTTGATTGATAAATCGGTATAGCATCAAGTAAGTACTGGTGAACGTTCAATAGTGAAAAAGAAGAAGAAGATGATGATGATGAAAAAATTGACTTTATTAATGTACACGAATTTTTAGCAGTAATATTTCTTCAACCACACAAAAATACAGCTCAATAAACGTTAAGTAAAAATGGGGTGAAGACTCAATGTCAAAATTTACGCTGTTAATCACCTCTTTCGATAAATATTAACTTCCGAATGATCAACCAAATAACGGGCAAGGTATGAGACAAATTTCTGTAATTGTCAGTTTTCGAATAAGAAACCAGATATTGCTTTTGCATAGATGCGGGTGATGTGCGAGCCATAAGGTTTTCAAGCAGTTAGAGTGCATTATCGGAAGGTATGTCTCTGACCATTCTGTCACATTCACGGAAGTGTAGTTTGACGATCATATCTCGAATTAACTCGATAGAGGGAAGGCTTAATTTTGCGATAACCTTGATACCTTTATTTATCATCAGGAAATCCTTTTAATTAGACCGGGAAAAATTATAGGAGATGCTAGAGGATGTAGGGGGTAGTACAGGAAAAAACATGATGTCTAACTATACCGTTTTGGATGGATAGGGAACGCAGGCTTTGGGAATAAAAAGATAGCCTTCGAACCTTCGAGTACTGTGCAGTCACCTGGTCAGTCCAGATGAAAATTTGTTATAACGTAACGCTAAGATACTTGGAACAGGTGTTTATGCTGAACTCAGAACCATTTATGCAAACCGGATAAATTCCTTGAAGCAGGATGTGACATGGCTGACCAACCAAGTTTGAAAATATTACATGTTTACATTTTTTTGAGGGTTTAACGATAAGCCAATCGAGAATGACCACTGTCCGATGGTATTGATAATTGATACAGATGCTGTATGAACAGCAAATCTATGGTGGTCAAAAACAACGGTAACGTCGTCAGCGTATTTGTGAGTAAGGGTGGAATGAAGACGCAGAAGTTAGGAAATTTAAAAATAAAATAAGTGATGAGACAGAAATTGCGCCCTGCAGGACACCGCAAGGAATTGGGATGGATCGGGAGATTTGCCATTCACGACAGTATATATATATATATATTTATAGGAGGCTAAAAGTCGTGTGTCTATATGAATGGGATCAATAACATTTTTTTCGCAGTAGTGGCCGAAATTCATGCCCATTAATTCGACTCTTTCGTGCGCTGTTGTTGTTTTTTCGGATAGAATTTTATTCTCATCATCATTGATGCTATAGTGTATGAGTGTTTGTATATGTGCATATTGCATACGCTTCCTTTGTTTTGCATCAGCGGTGAAAGGGTATCAAACCGCTGCTGATCTTGATGATTGATACCGTTGGGTGAAAATTTCCAAGTACATGTTGCTCAAAACTTTCAAAAACTTGGTTTTTAATAATTGCTTCAGTCAATATCTAGCGACAAATGGGAATAATCTTGTTGATACTAATCTGCGGCATCCAAAGTATTGTAAAAATATCTATGCGATGCTCTATAAGCTCGTTTTTTGAAAATGTTTCTGCAATCGCTCCAGATGAGGCCTCGTCGGTGGGCTGTTAGTTGAATTTATTTATGCGTAACATAGTTATGTTAGTTCCTTTCATAGATGAGGCATTTATCTCACAATATTTGGTTCGTTTTGAACTTATAACATTCATTTCTGCTGAATGTTGATGACTTTTTGGGCTGGCTCAACCTTGTTTCAGTCTTGAATGCTCTTGTGCACATTTCTCTCACATGTTTATCGAAAGTGTTATTGACGGCAACGTGTACCGTTCCATTTCCATTTGTGATGGTGGCACTGGACCTAAATAGAAGAAGAAGAAAAAGAAAAAATGACTTTATTCGTACACACGAATTTTCAGCTGTTACAATAATTTCACCACAAATTTAAAAAATGATAATCATGTCCCGACATCGAGTTACAATTTGTCGACTGCAAGTAGCGGTATCTCGTACTTCGTTCTAAAGTGCACGTCCAAATTTGACCTCAGTTGATCCGAAAATATTTGATGCAGGTTTTCTGTATTTATAGTGCTGCATGATTCTTGGATGATACCTGACCAACGCCAAATGCGATTTTGGCAAACAGACATGAACCGATTGTGATGTGTAAATGATGTGGATGTGAGCAGCTAAATATTTGGTATCTTATAAGCACATCCATACTTGACCAAAAATAAATTTTTGGTTCTGAATTTTTACATTGTTTTTTTTTGTAGGAACCCAATTTAAAGTGGCATTCAAGTATACCATTGTTTACCACTTTATCACTGTTTCAAAGCTCACTTAACCTGATTTTACTGTCTCATCTGATGTCGGCAATCAGTCAGAAACCGGTTGGGGTGTGTAAGTAATGGGGATGTTAGCACCACAATATAATGTTGCCGTGAATTCCATGGTCGCAGAGCATGAAATAACAGTTGAAAATAATCAGTTTAGATAAATTAGGCATAATACTTCTCTTCTACAATAGACTATTCTTCAGACCATTGTCTCCAGTAACGCGAAAAAGTAATACAGCATTCACCATCTCTAATCGTTCTTACCGCAAAACAGATTAGATAAATCCTAGAAGGTGTATTTTACGCAGCATATTCTGATTTATATGTTATAGATAATTTGAAACCGCGGTTCACATATGCAATTTGGAAACTGAATTCCACATTTACATTTACCTGATGTTAATTTCAATTACCCAGAGGGGAATAATATGCACCGTCAGGCTATTTTCTGTCATAATTATCAGGAACTCTCGTCAAAGACACCGCCCAGCAATCCGGACCTAATTGAACTTGAAAAACTCCATGATAGGCTACTAACAGAATCGATTGAAAAAGTGCCAAGTGTTGAGGTGAGTGCATTAGATGGCTAATGTAGAAAGCGCTGTGAATACGAAATTGCAATATTAATAGAATTAATTTTGCATTTTTATTACATGCATGTTTATTTTTCATGTAAATGGAAAAGTTTTTGTCCTAAAACATTAATTCAATTAATTTCCCGTAAGTTACAGTACCTGTTGATTTTCGTTGCCATGCAAAGACTTTGGGCTAACAATCAGCATGAGCAAGACCAAAGTCCTTGGTCTAGGGATTGTATCGCCTCCAATCATCACTGTCGGAAACTGCTAGCTTGAACCAGTACATCATTTCATATATCTTGGTTTAACCATTGCGGATAACCATTGGCTAGACACGGAGATTGATAAGCGGATTGGCAGTGCAGCTGTCATTTTGTCCCGATTGAACGATCGTGTTTGGGGCAACCGCAAGTTGACTGTAAATTTAAAGATGATAGTTTACAGCACGTGCGTACTAAATGCTTTACTGTACGGCAGTGAAAGCTGGACCACCCACGCAAAACACTAACGGAAGCTGAATGCTTTCCATCTACGAAGCATCCATCGTATCTTGAACATATCGTGGATGGACAGAGTGACTATTGCTGAATTGCTTTTAAAAGCTGGTCTACAGAGCATGCTCACCTTACTACAACAGAGCCGCCGGCGGTGGTTTGGCCACGTCTATAGAATGGAAAATAGTCGTATTCCTAAAAATCTGCTCTATGGTGAGTTGCAATCATGAAGTCGAGCACTGGGCAGACCGCGCTTGCGGTACAAATACGTTTGCAAAAGAGATATTAAAGCTCTTGGCATTCACCACGCGAGTTGGCAATAACTTACTCTTGACCGGGCACATTAGGGGTATTGTGTAAAGCGTCTTCTGAAAGCTAGAGATTAGCAGATATAGCTATTATATGCTGAACTCGGATCACGCCGCCGGCTTCCAACTGATGTCGATCGACCGAGTGCGACTTATTGTTGCGAGCGCTTTTGAGAGATTGTTCCTTCCGAATTGGAGTGTTTAGTCATTCGAAAAAATGGAAAAAAATCATGTGATTGAGATGCACATCCATGGTTGACATCGACCGAATGAGTCCAACAACAACTGTACCTATGGATTTGCTGCAACAATACAAGATATTAGGATACAGATTCCATCTCAAAATTAGTTATTTAAAATATAAATGGAGATGATCAAAATTGCAGGACTCATCATATATCTAAATCTCTATTTCATATATCACAATCATATATTTTGGTAGGCATATAGGTATATATGCTGGCGAATTGTGGAGATTCTTTTATATTTATAATTACTCATCGGTAGTTTCCCCTTCGAAATAATCACAAATTCCATAAAGGTGGTACAAATTGGAGAACTGGATTCTAGTTTCGGTTTTATTTGAGATTATCAGTTGTGCATATCCTCTAACGAACGCCGAATTCGAACGCCTGTCCAACAATATTGCAGTCTGGAACCTAAAGTCCTAGCAAGCGTCAACAATCCAGATATCAAAAGAAATATACTAATGCATATTGTGATTTTCCATGAAAGAAGGCTGATAACTAAAACTATAATGACACCTTCAATGCAGTTAACTCATAAAAATTTCTCTGACAAACTTTCAATTTTAATAGATTATGGGTTGGTTACCAATCAATCACTAATGAATAATTTTTACCAGTAGGACTTACCAAAACCTGCGAATCTGTTGAAGTTTGGTCTGATGCAATAGCAACGCTAAATCGTTTCACTGTAACGTGGTCAGGAAATATATTGGTCGGTGCGCGAACGCTGTGGAGTAAGAAATGCGCCCAAACTTGTTAATAACCATTTCAAGGTCAAGTGATTAGAACGAAATGTTAGCAGAAAATTGAACCCCAAATTATTAGTTTATCCCACTCTCCTACGTTGCTTTCGATTATGTAAATTTTCTAAGTTATCCGTTTATCTTGAATCATCACTACCTATCATCCTAGCACAACGCATTGAAGCAATAATTACAATAATCTGCATCGTCAGACTGTTGGTTTATTTCCGATATATATCACTTCACTTTTACTATTGCCGAAACCACAAGCTGAGTACAATATTGATTTTAAAGTATGGTTGCTGGATTTGAATATGAATATGTTCAGTATATATTCGATGTCTTCACGAATATTGGCTGATAACAAATTCGTTGAAACTTTCGAAATAATATATCGAAGTATTCAGAAATAAGCGTTGATCAGCTAAGCATCTCCGCCATCAATCTAGTAGTTACTAGCTCCCACTTTGCTGAATTGTTACTGAATGTTAGGCGAAGAAATCTGTAAATCATGCTCCAACCACCTATCTATTTCGAAATATTTTAGCATTTTCCGATTTTGCCTTTAGTTGTAAATATTATATGCAAGTAGTCAAAAACCTGGAAAATCACAAAAATGTGGTTTAAAGATTTTGTAAAAGTGATTCTTAAGTCATTTACACGCACGGTGTCGCAAAATAAATTCAAATAAGGTTGATTGTTTAAGGTAAGTTTCTATTTATATAAGAAAGCATGTGGTATCATCGAGTTAATTACCTTTATCATCTGCGGTAAATATCTCATTGATTTTTTAGTGAGTCGTAGTGATAATCATAAACGAAACAACCAAACGGTAACCATATCCTTTTGCTTGTGCAACGTTAGCTTTGATGGAGAAAGATATTTCGCTAATTGAAAGGATTTATCATAAGGAAACTTAAATGGTTACTGGGTTGCATAATCTAACCTTTGAGAAGCGATTGACCAGAATTTGATTGTGCATTCTCTAGCGTAGGCGCTTCCCAGCTGAACTAATCCTGATATAACGAATAATCCACAAGGGGAGCCACTCATTCACACACCATTTTACAATTTTTTCAATCGCATGACCCGCAGTCAATACCTGACTCTTTACATCCCACATTCTTGATTAAACTGTCGCTGTAACGTTTACGCAGTCCCTTTATGAATTTTTGGAACAGCTTACCGCCGGAAATCGTTTCCCAATTAAACGAAATGATCTTCAAACAAACGTTACGATCTTTTATGTTTACTGTTTACCGAAATCGCTTATTGATTCCTTCTTACACACATTCCTGGAAAAACAAATTTCCTAAACATAGATTTCCTGTCAAAATTTCCATTCTTCATGTTACAATCGGAATTAATTTTGCACCTCCTTTGAGGCACATTGACGCAAACATTCAAGTAAAGATTTGTTTAGCTTTCATACGGTTATCCTAGGGTATTGTATAGCTATTTGCATTTTTTCACCCTAAATGTTGAATGTTAAATATTTAGTCCTGAAATCTTGTTTTTTTCAATAATTCAATTCGATTAAGCCGTTGATCCCACCTCAAGTGACTGTTTGTACAAAAAAGGATTTGGTGTTTTCATGCAATTGCCACTTGGAACGCTCATTGAGCACATCCTCATGAATGTTTATTAGTCGAGGGTCATAGTTAAAGATGTTAAACTTGAAAGCTTCTAGTTTGTGAAATAATTTTCCACTTGCTATGATATCGAATTTATTCCAGAGAACACATAATATACACAACCCTTCGCTTGACACTTGAATAACCAAGCGCAATAATCGGTTAATATTTGCGTAACAACATAATTATTTTTTTCTAACTTTCAATGAAAATAGGTCCTCTCGAATTATCAAGCGAATCGGCTGTTAATGCACTCAATGGTCGTCGAGTTGGTGAATACACAAACGAATGAAAGAAAACTTCGGTATTTGCTGCTGTTCAATGAAGTACTCGTTTGTGCCAAGATTACACACAGGTGGGCAACATTTTCAATAGTAAAAAATTCAGCTCTTGTCTGATACTCATTGAATGGGTACATATCGATAAGAAATATAGAAATAGGAACTTGCATACGTCAAATTCTTTATGTAAACCTTAATTAATGAATATTACCTCAGGTAGAGGTGATGACTGAAAGCAGATAGATGGACGTATTTGATGACCATGATATATAAGTCGATCATGCGTTTGATAACTGTTGACATTAGATTACATTATGATTAAATGGAAGAAAATTACTCATGAAATTAAATCTAATAATAAATTATTATAGCAGAATGTGATTTCATTTACTTTAGTATGGTATTGTGATAATTTGTCCAAATTAGCATAAAGAAGCCTAGATAACTGAAAAATTTATGACCCGTATGTCTTGTGCCATCACATCTAGATTTTTATTACTCTGACCACAAGACGCCGAATGAATGCAACTTCCAAATATTGTCCGCCCCTGGGGGAGGATGGTAACACCATTATTCTGATAAAACCGAAAATGGCACCATTGTAGATAACACTCAATGATGTGGTTGGCTGTAGATAATAAGAGGAACTTGGTTTTTTCCCGTATATACGAATGTTCTGTATTAACAATAATTTCGCAACAAAGTTTAAAAAATGACGAACGGGTCTTAATACCAGGTAGCAATTGGGCTACTGCAAGCTGTTACGTGTCCATCTTGATTAATAACTTTAATATGTGATCCAATTTATTACCAAATGCCGTAATAAAACTATTTTAGGCCAAATGATTTAATGTAAATCCGGGTATCTTTTAATTCTTTTAAAAAGTGCGCGCCCAAATTTAACGAAAAAATCGGATAAAAACTTGCAAAGCCGATTTGAATGGCCATCAAAAATATATTTAAAAAATGAATTATTAATCTGTACTTGATTGTTACTTCGTAGTGAAGGGTGCGAATTTAAACGCAACCAATTCATGATGTTTTGTTTGATGTTTGATGTGTTGTTTTGAGAAATTTTGTAATTTAAAAAAACTATCATTTTTAAGACATGAAGTATTTACGAAAGTGAGGATCAATAAGTTAAACTAATATATGGAAAAATATAATTATCTAAAAGTAATCGCCGATTTGGCCATTCAATTATATTACGCAAGGAAGAACTTGATGGTTTGTGTTCACGCAAAATGGAAATTTTCGATCATTTACATCTGGCACCAGAATCAATTTGAGGGGAATGTAACTTAGGACATTATTATTGAGTTTCAAAGTTTCTTGTTAGCTAAAACTTGTAAGTGGTTTAACTTTTTGCCATTGAAGAAGTAAGGAAGCTTTTTTAATGAGCAATAATAATAAACCAGAAAGAATTTATTAACTGATTATAATGAGATTACCTCGAACATTAGGAGCAATGACGCGTTATAAGTGGATCCAGGGGTTATTTCATACACACACAGACACCTTAATTTTGATTAGTAAGCTAGACTTTGCAAATGAAAGTCAACGAAAGCTATAATATACGTGCGTGTGGTTGGCGTCCTTCGGTCGATGTCGACCATGAATGTACATCACAATCGCATGTGTTTCATGTTCTACAGCTTTTCTAATGACTAAACAGTCCAATTCGCTAAGAGCAATCTCTCCACACCGATACACATAACTCGGTCTATCGGCGTCATTTGCACGCCGGTGGAGTGAAAATAATAACCTATCACATGTCATCAGAAAGATGACGAAACGTCCAATAACAAATACACGGGCTCGGCAAACACTATCTGAACAACGTCCTCAACCTGAGAAACATATATTCTTCTCTGTTGCCAAATCATCATCTGTTTACGTAAACTTAATTTGATTTGGCGAAAGGTATCTTTGATAGTTCAATTTTATTTGTCGACAATAATTTAGATAAGAGAATACATGATGTTAAACGTCCCAATATAACGAAATAGTTCGTATCTGATCCGTTTTTTTGGTATTTAATATTCAGCCTCTATTCTAGATACAAAACATTTCTACTTAGGGTCAACGATTTATCACGAAGCAGACGATATTTAAGACGGATTCGTGACGACAATGATGGAAATATTAGAATCGAGGTCAAGTGGATGGTTCCATTGGATCAAATCAGAAGGCTAACGACATCCAGAATAAAATTTGGTGAGCATTTTAACCGTGTTACTACGAGATGAAAAACCTCTGGAAGACTTATCACTTCCAAATTTATGTGTGTTTGGAGTTTTGTGATTGTACTTCAAAGAATTGGGATTATCCTAACGTTTTATGAACAAAAATGGTTTATGGAGTAAAATACATGTAATTTTCACACCGATTTAAAATTACGTTATCAAATATTCCATATTGAAGTTATGCACCGTTATGCTTAGACCATCATTACAGTTGCAATATTTAGTTACCGCGCTGAAAATTTCAAACCAAAATATTGAACAATTGTTATATAAATTCAATAGGGTGTATCTGAATCGAGCACTGACTAAAATGAGCAGTTTGCATTTTCGTTCACAGAAACGTGAATTTGCTAAAGACAGACTAGCTCATTTACTGGGAATTTAGAAAGTCCCGTTATACTCATAAATTTAGCGATATCATACGAAAACGGCAAAAATAATCGGAAGTCGGTTTAAAGTGTTGAAGTGAAAATCAACAATGACTGTTTGGAATGGATTATTTGGTTGATGTAAAAGTTTCCCGAATTTTCTAGAATGTGAAGATAATTTCTGCTATGGTGTGTTAAGATAATTTTTGCGACCGAAATTTGATGATAATGTTTTGTGTACCAGCCACATCTGCTGAAAACAAATTAGCATGACCTAGCAGCAAACACTGATCACAACAATTTGTATCAGTCTGCTGGTCTTCAAATGAAGGCTCGCTATTTTTTCGACTAATCTAGGTTGCCAACGCTCTCTTGCGAACTTATACGCACCTGTGTATTGTACAATTACATTTTTTGGCATAAAGTGGCCAATTCTGATCGTTATTTAGTGCGATATTCGGCAAAACACTAATCTCCACATTTTTCCTTTGAACATACTTGATTTCGGCGCATAAAGATCTCCTTAGTTTGTGCTCATTTGACAGACATAAATACCTGGCCATCCTTACAATAGATTTTGAGGCTCTCCATATTCTCATGTTTTTTAAAACGTTGTCATTTTGGATTGTCCTCACCAATTATTACTAAACCTAAATTATTTTGTGTTCGCGATTTTTGCCGTTGGAGCATCGTGCATTTGTGTTGTGCTGGAATGTTTTGCTTTGCATGAAATCCGATAGCTCATGATTTACTGTCCTTTTCGTTCACTTCACGCTTCTATATTATGATTCATGCCTGTAAGGGATAAACGAGATATCTGATACCAATACATATTCAAATGATGGGTAGAAATCATATATTATATGGGTTAAACGAAAGCGCTCAGTGTACGAGGACTGATGCCAACTAGCTATATATGCTTTCGAACGATTTAGTATATACAGGATATATATATATATATATATATATATATATATTTGATCGAAATGCATAAAAATACGATTCTTTGTTCAGGGTCATAAGTTCAATCCCTGTCTACTTGTGTGTGAGCTCATGTGATTAAACAGGTTGGTCGTACCAACCTTAACAAACAGTGGCATACAAGCGCAACTTGTTTAATATTTTTCAAGTGTTTTGAACGCATGCAGATCTTGATACTACTGTCCCTATCTGATGAATACAAGCAGCACAAACCGGTCGTGGCGTGTGTGTGATTAAGATGCATATATATGACCTTTTTTGTACGTTCAATCACTTTCTACATTATTATGGACTCATCTGATTGAATTGGATGACCGTACTAACCTTAATCAACAATTGCGTACACGCGCAACATGTTTACGAGCCTTCCACTGTTTCAAGCGCATGCGGATCGTGATTCTATTGTTCCTACACGAAACCGATCATGGGGTGTGTATGATGGAAATACATGCAAATGAGCATTTTGTTTCATGGTTATGGGCTTAACCCCATTATACATGAGTGTGGACTCATGTGATTGAACAGATTGGTCTCACCAGCCTTATCCAACAGTGGCATACAAGCGCTACTTGTTTACCATTCCTCCACTGTTTTACGCGCACGTTGACCCTGACCTCACTGCCCCTAACTGATGAGTGCAAACAGCTCGAATACAATATAGAGTGTGTGTGTTATGGAATTTCTTGCCATGTGTTCGCACACTGTATATATGAGTGTCGGTTCATGTAACTGAACATGTTGGTCCTACCAGCCTTAACCATCAGTAGCTCGCAAGCGCAACGTGTTTACTATTCTTCCACTTTTACAAGCGCATGTGGATCCTGATCCTACATCTCCTAACTGGTGAGTGCAAACATCACGAAATCCATTTTAAGTTTGTGAGTTATGGAATTGCAAGTAAATGAGATTTTTTGTTCGTGATCGTTGGTTCAAAGTCTAGCAACATGAGCGTGGGCTCATGTGATTGTTTAGTTTTGTCGTAAAAACCTTAACAAACAGCGCCAACTATTTTAGTTTACTTCCACTGTTTCAAGCGCCTGCGGATCTTGATACTACTGTTCCTGCCTGATGATTGCAAGCTGCGCGAAACCGGTCGTGACCGGCATGTTTGTGTGTGTGAAATGCCTCAATGTGAGCTATTTTCATGGTTATGGGTTGATAACCTGCCTACATTAATGTTTGGTTATGTGAATGAACGGGTAAGTCGTACAAACTAAACCAACAGTGGCATACATGCGAAATTAGTTTACTATTATTCCAATGTTCGAAATGCATGCCAATCTTGATCCCACTGCTCGTTCTGATGAGTGTAAACAGCAAGAAATCGGTTTTGGCGTGTGTGTATGTGTGATGGAAATGCATGAAAATGAATTTTCTTGTTCATTGTCATGGTTCCAAACCAATTCTAGATGAGTGTTTGTTCATGTGATTTAACATGGAGGTCTTACCAACGTTAAATATCAGTTGCATTCAAGCGCAACTTGTTTTCTTTACTTCTAATGTTTGAAGCACACGAGGATCCTGATCATACTTTCCCTACCGGATAAGTGCAAATCTGACTAATACGGACACGTGGTGCATGTGTCATGGAAATGCAAGCAAAGGTTTTTTTGTTCATGATCTTGGGTTCAAACACTGTTTACATGATTGCGGGCTCATGTGGTTGAATAGACTGGTCTCAACAACCTTAATCATGCACAACTTGTTTAATGTTATTCTACTATTTTACGAGCATGCGAATCCCGATCCTACTGTCCGCACGTAATGAGCGGAAACCGCACGAATCCGATCGTAATATGTGGTAATTATGGGAATGCATGCAAATGCGCTATTTTTAATGGCTATGAGAGGAAACCATGTTTAAATAATTGTTGTCTCTTGATTGAGCGGGTTGATCGTAGCAAGCTTAACCAACAATGTCATACAAGTGCAACTCGATGACTATTATTTCACTGTTTCAAGCGCATACGGATCCTGATTCTACTGTTCCCACTTGATGTGTGTAAACCTCACGAAACCGGTTGTGAGTTGTGTCTGATTGAAATGCATACACATGAAGACCTTTTTTCACGGTTGTGGGTTCATGCCTATCTAAAAGTGTGTGAGCTCATGTGATTGTTCAGGTTGGTCGTACCAACCCCAGTCAACAATGGCATACAAGCGCAAATTCTTCACTAAACGTCAAACGCATGCGGATTCTGATTCTAATGTCCCTATCTGACGAGTGCAAACAGCACTAACCCGATCCTGTTTCCGTTGTATGATTGAAATGCAAAGATATGAGTATTTTTGTTCATGGTTATAGGTTACAACCCCGTCTATATGAGTATGGTCTCACGCAATTTTACAGGCTGGTCGTACCATCTTGAATCAACAGTAGCATACACGAGCGAATTGTTTAATATTCTTCCTTGTTTCAAGCGCAGGTAGTTGCTGATTATTATGTAATCACCTGATGAGTGCAAACTGCATAAAACTGTTGGTGATATGTGTGTGACGGACATGCTTAGAAATGATATTTTTGGTCATGGTCATGCGTTCATGCGTTCATCCAGTCTACATGAGTGGGGGCTCATATGATTGACCAGGATGGTCGTATCGAACGTAACTGACAGTAACATACAAAGGCATCTATTTCCTCTTATTCCAATGTTTCAAGCGCATGCGAATCCTGATCCGACTGTCGCTACATGATAGGCGCAAACAACACGAACAGATCCTCGTATGTGTCTGATGAAAATGCATGCAAATGAGCATTTTGTTCATGATCATGGGTTCAAATACTGTCTACATGTTTTTGGGCTCATATGATTGAACAGGATGATGGTACCAAACTTAACCAACAGTGGCATGCAAGGTCAAGTTGTCTTCGAATATTCCACTGATACATGCGAGTGCGGATCGTAATCCTACTATCCATAACTGATGAGTGCAAACAGCACGAATTCGATCTTGGGTTGTGTTATGGAAATGCATGCAAATCAGCATTTTTTATGTTCATGTTTTCTAATACTGACTACATAAATGTTGACTCACATGATTGAACAGGTTGAACGTACGAAACTTAACCAACTTTGGCATTCAAGCGTAACTTGTTCAATAATCTTACACTATTTTAAGCGTAAGCGCATCATTATTCTACTGTCCCTACTGAATGAGTGCAAACAGCACGAACCCGGTCGTGGGATGTATGTGTGATGGAAATGCGTGCAAATGATCTTTATTGATATCACACAGTTATCGCAGTTTTGCTATCGGCAGAATTTCGGGGTCAATTTATACTTCTGCTTATAAAACCGTGCTCTATAGGATGAATGTAAAACTTACAATAAGCAAATTTCATATCACATAACAAACTTTCTGTACACTTAAATTTTATCTCTGAGAATCACTATGTGTCAATGAATCTTTTAACAGATATCGAGGCACAAGAAAACGAAGTGGAAAATTTAAAGGAACAAATCAAACGAATGCATGAGTATCGGGTGAGCCATAGAAGTTTGAGTTTCGTAGGGATTGCTTGCGCACCGCTTCTGTGAGAGCATCTTCATGAACAGTTGCCCATAGAAAACGATAGTCTTTATTGAAATGTTATCGGTTGAACGAGCTAAACGGTTGGAGATATTGAAATCCACCACTAGACACAAAATTGACTATCAAATCAGATCAACATAAAAACTCGCATAAAGAATTTTCAGTTTGTTAGAAAAGATTTATTGATCGGCCGTCACCAGTATTGTGGCGTTCTTGGGCAAAAATGAATAACGATTAAAATGTCAACCTCATCGTTAAATTGAGCCATAAGTCCATCGAGTGATATTGAAGCTTTTGCAAACACCTTAATTAACTTTAGAACAGTGAATGTGAGTTTACTTAGATTGAAGTTACCAAAAAATCTCATCTCACATCTACAAACATGAATTGAATGGATACCAAATATGCGCTCATATACCGTTTGAACGTTCAAGGTAAATAGCTAATTGTACTCAGAATTTATGAAACGATACATTGATGAAAATTTTTTAGAAACGAATACGGGTCAGCATGATAACATGTACTTTTCAAACATTATTACTTAATCGTTTCTAACTTTTCTTTTAGGGAAATCGGGAGAATGAAGAGAATCCAAAATTAATTAAACGCGTAAGTAAAATCATCACTAGTAAAACATACAATATGGACATGTGTGAATTTTCGCAAAGATAAAATTAGTGATTACCCTAATGATGCTTATGATCAAACATTTTTTCTATAGATCGTTTCCGCTATGTAATGAATGAGATAAAGTTAATTCTACTCAACCGCACATTTTAAATTTTCACTTATTATCAGGCCACTGGGACATCATAATTGGTACATTTCTCTACGTTTACGAATGATAAATGGATGATCGAAAGCCTGAAGAACAGCATGTAATGCGAATGCGTGTTTAACAGATTTTACCGCATGATGTTATTGCTTCGATATATATTTGGATGTATATTTGAATAGCCACTTACAAAATACTGAAATATAAGTTTTAACCAGGAGGCACGATCTAATTTTACACACTGTAAAAGGCGCAGTTTATTTTGCAAATTATTATGATACCTATTTCACATCTGAGTATCGTCGGGATCTGGCTAAGCATGTTCATCAAAACGTCTAAACTAAATAATGTTCGAATCTGTGCCGTTCAAATAAAAGTTACAGTAACATGTCACAAATCGAAAAGGATATAATATGCTTACACGGTTGTGTTGATAACTGAAAATAAATGTAAATCTTCCATAAAAATTTGATTTGAACACCAGTTGGGACTTGGAATCTCTCTCGACAAGCATGCTGATATATATATATATATATATATATATATATATATATATATTGAATTTTAAATGGACCACATGTTTTCTTTACTGTATTAGGAATCAGAGTTGGCTTTGAAGACACCTCAACTGGTTTTGTCAATTTGGGAGGTAAACGGCAAACGTCATGATATACTACTGGTAACAGAACGAGAACGCAGTCGTTGGCTTTGGGAAATCGAGAAAGCCAAACAAATATATTCCAAATTGCGCAACTCGTCACCTTCCACTCGGTTCCAGCACATTAGAAAAAAACTAAGGACCGGAGAAATGAATGAGCATCTCAGAAAGTATCAGAGTGTAAGTAGTCAACGTGATTAAATAACATAAAAACACATCTTAGCACAGATAATACAATATATATGCATATGTTTCGATGCCAGAACTGCAACTCAGCTCGTGCTTCTGATTTCTAACGGTACCCGTTTTATATTCTATAAATACTGATGGATATTTTCTCTCCATTCGATTACATTTAATTACTGTATGAATTGTCATACAAAAGTTTTGCATGATGCGATAGTTGATACGATGAAGTAAGTGTAAAGTTAAGCAATGTTAGCCTAAGTTAACAGAAAATTGGCAAAATAAAGTAACGTCTAGCAACTCATCAGGGTGTATATTCAACAGTGTATTGCATATCAAGTTGCGCGTAATGTTTCTCACAAGGTTCGAGTTACGCAAATACTAGTCGTCCATTACTGAGAATGAAAACAGCTATAAACCTATTGCGGTGTGTGATAAAAAGCATGCAGCTATGGATATGTATTCCAAATTTAAGCTGCTCCGCTTGCACGCAAATGAGGATCTTTTTTCTCATGTCAATCGATTTTACCCCGTCCATATATATATATATATATATATATATATATATATATATGGGCATAAGTGATTAAACAGTTTGGACGTGCAAGCCTTATCAAACAGTTGCTTATAAGGTCAACATGTTCACCATTTTACCACTTTTCCCAGGCATGGGGATCCGCATCATACTATACGTACGTGGTGACGGCAAATAGCACAAAATCGTTTGTAGGACGTTTGTGTGTGTGTTTAAAATGAATGCAAATGTGGGTTTATCTTCAACCGCGTGTGATTATAAAGGTTATGCTTGTCAGCCTTATTCTACAGTGGCTAAATACGGTCAAATTATTAAAACAGTTACCGAGTCTCCATCGAAACTTTCATGCTTATCCATATCCTACTGTCCCTACCAGCTCGAGACAAACAGCAGTGATCTGATCAGAGATTGTTGTGTTGCAAAATCATGCATATATGAATATTGAAAATGGATTAATAATAATAATATTGTAAAACAAGATGCGGTCCTAATTCTTTTGCGAAATTTGGCAGCCGCATTTTCGAAACACCATAATTCACAAAAGTCAATCAAACTCAATTGGGAATGGATAAAACTGTGAACTTATACAAATTGTCTTATTGAACTAACGAAACATTTTATATATGTAGCAAAATAATATTCATATCCGGTAAATGATTTCATAGTTTTGAAGAGAAAGAAATATGTTACTTTTCAAATTCTTCCGGTATTTCATTCTAGATAATTCAACTGAACAAACGAGGATTGGCCGCCACACACGGTAAGTGAAACAATTGAAATTATTATGGAAAAGCTGAGTAAATTTATCAACAGTATTGTTTCGTTAAGCAAACGAGGTTCGCAAATTTTGCTAATCTTTAAGTGGAAAAATTCAGGTATTTAATCCAGTCCTCAATGATCCATGACACGTTCTATCACAAAATACGCAAAACAAAATCATCTAAAGAAATACATGGTACGTAATTAGAAGAAGAAAAAGAAGAAGAAAGAGAGCGTAGATGTGTTCGAAAATATTTGAAATTTTACTTCAAGTCGTGTGGAAAAATATCTGTACAAATTACGAATAATTGTATTCGGTAAAAGAGTTCATATCATATTATCGAGAGAAATGTTTAACTTTATTTTTTCATTTGATGTTGGATTAACGATAATTAGTTCAATGCAAATTGAATAAAGGGCATTCGATGTAAAGACGTTCTAAAAGATAATATGGCATGCATTGAACGAGTCTGGTAAGACGATGAACAAGATCGTTTCGCTTAGTATTAATGAGTCGATTACTTGAAAAAATGCTGCTCTTTCCGAACTTTCTTCTAGAATGATTTATAATGGAGAGAGCTTGTGCGCAAAATGATACTCATACAACTTTAGTGCAAATCAACGTCTTTTGACAGAAATGCCCCAAAATGTAAAATAAATTGAGTTATTTTTTCAGGCTTGACAACAAGAGATCGAAGACAAAGAGCATAGAATGATATATTAAAAATTTAGTAAGTAGAGGATTGATTCCAGGTTATGTTGTCGGTAAAGTAGGGGCTAGATTCTTAACATATTTTTCTATACTATGGAATATGGAGTTGATTATAAATAACGTGCGACTACACGGAACATGCCGATTATTGAATTCCGGGATATAAAGACACTCGTGTCTTCTCTCACTTAATTTAATGTGACTTGAAGCAGCAGAGATCGTGTGCAAAGATCAATTTCTAGTTATGACATATGTAATAACTACGTTTTCCGCGTATTCGAGACTGAATGTTAACGGTGAATTTTGAACTACAGCAAGGTATGCTGAAAAAATGGGTGGAGATTGATTCGTAACATGATTCACCCTTTAGCCAGTGAGGAGAGATGAAAAGCCCATCTTGTTAATTTCAACTAATTGCGAACTAATGGAAACATATCCACATATTTATTCAACTTTTTCGGACGGTAATCTCTGTGTTTTGAGTATGTATAAGGGATTGATGACATCAAGACAACCAAACACGGCGTATTACTTAACCTCCTTTTAAATTAGCACCACCTACAGAAGATTGGAAAGTTGGCTCTCCATAATTTAAAAATTTCGAGAATAAAACGCTCAAGGGCAGGATATCCCATCAGTCTTATTTGGGATCGATATAACACTAACAGTTTTCCCAGCATCAGAAATGTTGTATACAGAGAGACAGCATTTTAATATTAGTAGCTATCCGTTCTGAAGTTGGTGGCAGACAGACCTTCAGTGCCAACGGAGATAACCTGCTCTGGCTAAAGAAATTTGTGTACATTGAACTTGCTGAGCGTCCAACAGATATATTTTTAGATATACTACTCAAATAATTTTATTAGTAGTTCAATGATACGATTACTTCAGATTCGCAGGTAATTCATCTACCGACATATAATTCGAATATAAAATGTTTGAAAAATCTCACAGAATTCGGAAATACGATTTAAATGTTCCATTTTATAATGAAATCCCTCAAGACAATATCAGTTATGAGCAAGCAAAATTATTTTAGCTATTGTTTGTTTGTACTACGTGAAATGTCTGGAATAAAAACACAACTATTCACGATTAGATATGTTATTTAAAACTTGTTGAGACTAATAACCCTTAACTGCCTGAATTATGATTTACATTGAAATAATTTTTTTCTCCTGCATTTTTGTTATGAAACAGCCTACCTTATATGGGGACAGAAAGTATTTTTATTTTTTTTATATATTACGGAAAATAAAAATTTGGGACAAATTCGGTACAACCGTCCTGTGGTGGCACCTTTTTCATTGATTTCCAGCTGTAGTCAGCTATATGAAACATATTCATTCATTCATTCAGTCCTCTCCGTGCCGGGTGGCACATGAGGCGAAGACAACTTCACGCCAGTGGTTCCGGTCTGTCGCTGCTTCCGTTGCCGCCTGCACCGTGAATCCTTGTGCATGTAGTTCGCGTTCCAACGTTCTGCGCCAAGTTTCCTTGAGCCGTCCCCTTTTTCGTTTACCTTGCGGATGCCAGTGCATGGCTACCTTCGTATGCGAACTGGGATCCATCCTGCAGACATGACCGAACCACGGATCTGTTGTCATCGTTTCCGTAGCAATGTAGGTTTTACGGGATAGGGTTGCTAGCCCTAAGCCCAACCCTCCTCCTTTCTCAGACGGGCTTGGGACCGCCTTTGGCGGAGTTTATATGAAACATAAAAGTTATAAAAAGATTTCCCAATTAAATTTTCAATGCGAAACACACACAAGGTGAAAAAATAGGTTGAATGGAAAATAATGTATTTCCTTCATGCAGTCATCGCGATTAAAACCCATGGAAAGCCGCAAAACAGTTCTTATGCATGTTTAAGCATAAGTGGACCTTGCATTCAGCGCATAATATCTTCGTCTTTCCAGGATAGTTTTTAAACCTGCATCGGTATCTTTTTTTCTCGACACAAGGCACATGTGCCACTTGGTCCAACCTCACATCGTCGGATGGGGCTCCACAGTTTCTTTTGCTGCTAGCGTCTTCACCTGTTAGAGATGGGCGTCCACGTTAAGGAGGCAAGCAAATGTTCACAGCTTTGGTAAGGGTGAAAGCTACCTCAAGTTTGAAGGAAGCAAGCTGGAGCACTTCTTTTTTGGAAGAGAAAGCCTCTTGCAGTCTCTACGATAACAAAGCCATGAATTAACTATAGCCATGTCAATGAAGTGATAGATCAGACTGTGATAAGCTTTTTTTGATTTCATGCTTATTCTATACAAAGAAAGAAGATGGTCTGCCAAATATACACCACCCATTGACTTATTGTATCGTTTCACAATATCAGGGCAAGGTACTTCAATGGACCTCTTTGTAGTTTTATCAAATCTACGGACAGTTGGTAGAGGATTTGCCCTGGCAAATGTAGACACCAAATTGACTACTTTGTTGTCGTACCAGCGAACCAGATTGACACTTGAATGTCCTTTCACCACTTCTTTCTCCTCGAAGAAACCCCTGCCTTTTTTCATTAGGCGCTTGTCATTCTTCATGTTGTTTGGAAAGCCAGCTAATCGTGGCAGTCTAACTGTGCCGCAACAAAATATTCCCACATCTGTCAAGTATTGCAGAAGGGGCACAGAGGTAAACCAGTTATCAAAAAATACAAGATGGTTCTCATTGGAAGAAATGGTCTTGGCAAGATGTAGCACAAAATCTGAGCTAGCACTGATGTTTGGGACGGTGTGATCATCGACGAGGGATATTTTCCCAGTATATGGGATGAAATCGCACATCATTCCACGATCGTCAGCGAGTACGAAACGTTTGTAGCCAAACTATTCAGGTTTATTTGGCAGGTATTGTTTGAGCCTTGATCTGCCTTTGAATGGCACCATTTGCTCATCAACGCAGAGATTTTGCTCTTTGGTTAGGTTTTGAAATTTTGTTCTTAGATGGTTTACTAGAGGTTTCACTTTGAACATTTGGTCAAAATCAGCATCTCCAGGTTTGCCAGCGTTTGTGTTATCAGCTAAATGAAGATTTGATGGCTTCGAATCTATCTCGAGACATGCACTTAGCTGCATAGTCAATGAGAGGAGAAAGCTTCTTGGCCCAGTGCATTCTTGTATTTAGTAACTTTGATAATGAGAAATACAGTACAAGGCCCAATCATTTTTCCAGTTCTTCTTTGGGAACATAAGTGCCGGTTGTATCATTTTTGGGACACGCTCTTGTATAGCTTCACATGCCGGATGTCACGTATTTGAGACATATATTCCGACAGTCATATTTCGCATAGAAAAATATTTCATCATTCGTGTATACGTTGAATGTGTTCAGAAGATGTCTATAAATGAAGCGAAAATTTATCAATGTATATACATAAAAGGTTTTTCAGCCATTGCACGCAGAAAAATGAAGCACGGAGCGAAATTTCACAAGCGTCACCTCACTTCCAAAGTTTGTTGACAACTGGAGCGCCGCATGGCTCAGCCGTCTCAAACACATACCAAACGAGAGCAGAACGTATGCCGATTCCGATACCCCCGGCATACGAAAGTGATCTGTCTAATTTAACCTATCATATACCTTTAAATTTTGTGTATCGAATTTGCCCCATTCGTCCGTTAAGGGTTAAGGAGAAAATATTCCAAAACATTCTTCCTTTAATAATCACTCGAATCCAAATCGAAAGCTCAATCACTAACGTTCCATATATTTGTGCTACAATTGTATGAATCTTCAATATTATCGATGTTTGATTTTTCATGATTTTAATCGGTATTTGATTAGAAGAATGAGGTTGATCATCACGTTACCGAAACCGTTTGTGTAATTTTCACAGATGCTAAATTGTACGGAGTTACCGGTATCCTGCGGACAACGATTCATGGAATCGAAAAGTTGGATGCGGTCGATAGTGAGTAAGCTTTGATTTACATTGACGCAATTCCGACAAATAATTTTCAACTGTGCAAATCTTTTTTGTTATCGATTATCGGTCCTGCATTTTTCCCTCTCGTGGTCATATTTTAGTTGAAGTAATGATGATATTGCGAAATGTTAGTGAAGATAATGTACTGTATAAGATAAGCTTCACTTAAATAATGGAAATAATGTTCACAATTGGATATTAGGATACTAAATTACTTTGGGTTTTTTTCAAATTCAAATAGCAATGAGCATTTCGTTGATTTGAAAACAAAGTGGACGAATTCTCCACATTATTTATTTGAATATTTCCATTGAATATGCTTCGAAAACGTTGCTGAATTATGAAGCATTCGTCTAAAACAAAAATATTTATCAGCCCGAGATCAAATTACTTCCCTTCTTTTATTTAAGTTGCAGTTAGGTATGAATAACATTTTATCGATGTGGATTCATTGCAGGTGAAAGTTAAAGAAGAAAAAGAAGAAGAATAAAACTTTATTCGTTTAAACGAATTTTCAGTTAATCAAAATAGTTTGAACACAGAATTTCAATGCGAATAAGAGGGACGTCAAACTTTAATGGGAAAATTTGAGATTGCAAGTCACATTCAAATCCAAAACAGCTTCGGTTTCGTCTGCATTAGGTTTTTGATTGTGATGGAAGTTGGTAAAAAGTCATGCTGCACGATTTTTAAACTGGGCATGCGTGAATTATCCGATGTTTTATTCAGTTCATTTTTTCAAATACAGATTGAAATTGTTGGAATTAGATACATTCGTATTAAAGAAGTATTGAGAAAAGTTTTCGGAAAGGCGGTCAGAAATGTTTCGACTATTAGCTCGTTTACAATATTGTAATCAGTTAACAAATTGTTATTTAAAAACTGTCATATGAGTTCGTATTTGTACATTATTTTTACAGGTTATCACGTTTGGATCGAGACAGATTCCTTCGGGAAATTTGAAGATTTGGCACGTACTCGTGTCATCAGTAACCAAAGAAATCCCAAGTGGAATGAGGTTGGCGTAATTCATGATCATTTCATTGATTAATTTATTAAAGTCAATCAACCTGTGTGCTTTATTCTTTCTTCGTACATATTTTCCAGTGCGTTTCATTCAAATCAACTGACTTAATAAAAATTGAAATAAATAATTTGTTTTAGATTATATAGAATTAGTCAAAATACTTAAGCTCAGTGTGTGAAATGAAAAATAAGATTTATTCTATATATGGATTAGTAAACAAAAGGATATTACACAAAATATACATTTGCATGCTTTTCCGTCACAAAACACCCCACGACCGGTTTCGTGCTGTTTGCACTCATCAGGTAGGGACAGTAAGATCAGGATCCGCATGCGCTTGAAACAGTGGAGTAATGGTAAACAAGGAGCGCTTGTATGCCACTGTTGGATAAGGCTCGTACGACGAACCTGTTCAAAGCATGTGTCGAAACACATGTTAACGGAAAAGCATGCAAATGTATATTTGTTCGATTTCATGGTTATTGTTTTTCACCCTTTAAAACATGTGTTTGGACACATGCTTTGAACAGGTTGGTCGTATCAGCCTTATCCAACAGTGGCATAAAAGGATATTACATTATGAAATCTTGTGAACCAATGTTGGATAAAGCTGACACGAGAATCCTGTGCCAACACATAGGTAGATGTGATAAAGCTATGGGTTTTAACCAAAAATCTGCAAATGCATGCAATTTTAGCATACACACATCACAAGACCGGCTTCGGACTGTTTGGACTTGTCAGGTAGAGAATTAAAACAGTGGGAGCTTGTAACGTACATTTGAAACAGATTTGTCGTGCCAGCCTCATCAAACAGTTAATTAAAATACCGTTTTATTTTATGAAGGCATCTGGATCTTGATCATACATTACATGTCCAATGAGTGTGAAAACAACTTGAGTGGTCGTGGATGTGTTTGTGATGACATGCATGCATATACAGATTTTTTATTCAAGACGAAATTAATTTTGAATATATATTTGGTTTAAATAGTTCAATTACTCGATTGATGTAGGAATATATGTTAGACTCGTGAAATTACATCTAAACAATTTACATAATTTTCTACAGATCTTCGAACTTCGGGTTGATGGTGCAAGCACAATTTGTTTTACAATCTACAGACATTCTGATGTTTTTGCTGAACACGAAGTTCATGTGAGTTCCTACTCTCGAATTACTCAATTCCATCTTTTCTCATGTCTGCGCAACTTGTCTAATATTCTTCCAATGGTTCAAGCGCATGCAGATCATGATCTCACTGGACCTACCTGATGAGTGCAAACGGCACGAAACCGTGTGCGCGATGGAAATGCAGGCAAATGAGCATTTTGGTTCATGGTTACGGGTATAACCCTATTATACATGTGCTTAGGCACATGTGATTGAACAAGTTGATCATACCAGACTTATTCAACAGTAGCATACAAACGCTATTTGTTGAAAAACAAACGTTTTCAAAAAACGGAAAGGATTGCAAAAATCTTGTAAATTAATTGTACTTTTTCTGAAAATTGTCAAACATATTCATTGAATAATTGCCAGATCGTTGCCGAAAATTAGCATAGGAGTCTGTGATTCATGGACTGAATGTTGGTCAGAAATAATTTCAGTTAGCTGCATCCGAAATATATGGAGGAGTGGCATACAAGTACACCTTTGTTTAGAATTATACCACTGTTTCAAGGCCCACTGATCCTGACATTACTGTCTCGATCTGATGACGACAAACAGCCAGAAACAGGTAGTGGTGTTTAAGGGATGGGTATGTGAATGACACAATATCTGGAGCATCTTATTTCGCAAAATAAACAATATCCTACGAAATTTCAATATTAAAGTTTTAAGGTTTAGGAATTTACACAAAAAGCAAATAGCTTCACTATTACCATAGCACAGTTCGTTCATCAAAAAGAAATGACACATAATCATGTAATGTCAGGCATAGCCCAGTTGAATACTTACAATAAGTAAATATGCAGGTGCAATCAACTCGTTATGCAGAAATACGTGTCCAAATTTCGGATGTATGCTTCATCGCTGGGATGGGTAAAATAGTCACAGGAATGGCATTCCAAAGAAAACTGACACACAGAGAATAAAGATATCGGTAAAAACTGATAAAGGGATGGGGAATTTGTAATTTCTCCGGGTGCTTGTGTGTATACTGTGACTAACGGCAAAAAATATGAAAGGCTTTACGATGTTGCGTGTCATCGAATTGCTATACTTCTCTATATTGTTCTGACTTTAGTATACGTACCACAGACGCGAGTACAGGAGCTAACTTGAAAGAAAAATTAAATTCCAAATTTTCACGCGCTTCTTCAGGGAATTTAGAAACACACAAATTATCTCAACACATTAATGCACTGAAGTTTTGAATCATTTGTTTATTTGAAGCTTAATTATCAATAGCTAAAATTGTGAACAGCAGCTTTTATAAAATTAACGGTTGAATAAAATCATACTGAAAATATAAAAGGACTAATTTCATTTCTCCAATAATTTTGGAAAAAAATATATACTTTAAATTAGTGGAGGCAATTTTGCGCGTGTGTTAGAATTATACGATGTGTTGAATAATTTTCATGTTTCGTGGTGTGTGTATGTGCACGAAGATACAGATTTTTCGTTCAACCCTTGGTTTTAACTCATTACATTTTTTGTGTGGGACATGTGATCAATCAGAATTTTGGTGCACACCGCCGGCTTACGAGAGTTGAACGTGTGTACCATTTTTCAACTGTTTCAAGTCATAAAGACCCTGATCGTACTGTCTCTATGTTTCAAGATTCAAGATTCAAGAATGAGTTAAAACAAGACGAAACCGTTCGTAATGTATGAGCAATGGAAATGCGTGCAAATATGAATTTTACGTTTATAGAATAATTGCTCAATGACACTAAACTGTTCCGCGTTTATAGTTGTCAAACGAATCAACCAACGGCGAGAAGAAAACGGCAAGAATTAAAACATTTGAAAAGGACCCTAAGGAGGTAGGCACTTATCATTTTTGCGTATCTTCGATAACTCTCAAAGAAAATGAATTGAAATTTGTTTTATTATAAAAGCACCACGGAATTTACGAATCATAATAGGGACAATTTAAATAAAGTCAAAATAGCCAATTAACTTCATTGAAACTAACATTTTGATTTTTTAAATTGATTCTAAGGCGGAAAAAATCCTAGAAATACTGTACTCATGTTGTTATATTTTTTGTGATTCTCTAGTTAAACACCGTGGTAATTTGTATGGAGTTTAATGAACCGTGTCTTTGCAGTTTTATTTTCTGCTACTTCTCCACTCTGTTATGGCTTAATAAACGAGAGAAAGGTACCAGTTTTGCAGTGTTAGGTCGGAGCATATTAGCACCATCAAATTTTGTTTTCGCTGTAGTTCTCACTATACCTAAATTTTAAACGGATAAATAGAATAGTCCGAAAGTTGACTGCGATAGCCTAGCATCATGAATTGAAGGAGAGGAGAAAAGAAGAAGAGGAGATAAGGATTAATTTTCGAAACTTTAGCTTCAGATTAATGTCAAATACGCCACGAATACTGTACAAATTACACATAAAAATATTCGATCAAAATGTGCACATCATATTGACGATCGAAATTTGAGCGTAATTGTTTAATAAGCAGATCCATTTGACACGGTTACATTGATGCAAATGGAATAAAGGCTCTGTGATATGAAGAAGTTCTAGAAAGCAGAATGAAGTATTTGGATCGAGTTTTTGTGGAAGCATTATTGTCAAATCTGGTGATATGTCTATAACACAGGAAATGTTTACAAATAAGTGAAGACTTGTTATCAAAACGTTTCGTTCCCTTTTTGGATATTTCTAAACTCAATTATATATATACATATATACCATTATTCTACATAACAAAAGCGAAATTATCTCATGATATACAGTGTCTACCAACATTAAACATTCTGATAAGAGAAGAACAATCTCTCCCATTCACAACTATTAGCTGTGGTCTGACATTGGGTTGCATTTGTACGGTACCAATGTGATCTACCTTCTGTAGTCGAAAACAATAACTGTTCTCATCTCCATTAAAGATGGCATCTCACAGGAGGTCTCCAAATGAAGCGGTCAAATTCAACTTATTTCACACTCGAATGTTCAATATCAAGGGCATTTATATCACTTTTCAAAACGTATTTATAGCGTAAGTGTGATAGGGTATAAATGTGTTACAGTAGTTTATCTCGTAAACTTATAATAAGTTTTCAGTCATCAGATGATCTGATATTATGTGAATTCAATTAATTCATTTGCATAACTCTCACTGGCTTTGCATTTTCGAACACCTTCTTGTGTACAGATTGAATTCTCCTTTACGATGTGCCGGAGAGAACCAACTAAGCAATCCACATCAATTTCTACGATACGTCCAGGAAGAATTTTCAAACTTTCACTAGATGAACTTATAAAGTATGTGCATCAAATTGACATTTCAAAATTACCTTATTAGGCAATGAATTGCTATGATCCCAGAAATGTATTATATTTTAGACTTAGAATTTGTACTTCTAATAACAGTACCTAATTCAATATATTATGGTGTTCACATCCCCATCCATTAACTAATTCACTTCATAGATATTCCAGTCTATTGTGATATTGTTTGCAGTAGAATTTTATAAAATCATTCTTAATGATATCATGATAGTGTTTACAAGATACATTTTGTTCATTTTGATTCGATTACAGCAAGAAGGTGAATCAGATGAACATTTGTGTTATATTTCATTTAAATACAAACGTATATACTGAACACTGATAAAATATGGTGGCAAAAAGCAATTATCATTACAATTACCACAGTAACATAAATATTCGTTCCAAAATATTATTCATAATGGTGTTATGTCTAGTATACTACTACTACTATTATTATTATTACTACTACTACTACATTGAATACCACTACGTGGTTGGGTATATGTAATTGAACAGGTTAGTCTTACCAACTTTATCCAACAGTGGCATACAAGTGCAACTTGTTTTTCATTCTTCAATTGCTTCAAACGCATGCGAATCCTGATCGTACTGTCCAAACCTGATGAGTGCAAACATCACTAAACCGGTAGTGGTGTGTGTGTGTGTGTGACGGAAATGTATGCAACTGAGCGCTTTTGAATTTAATACTTGACGTGGGTCAATAAACAGGCATATTCAAATAGTTTTTTCAAACAAACGTGTTAAAATTTTGAGCGAATGACTCGACGCTATGAACCGTACCGATAGTTTGGAGGAGCACATTCCAAAGAAAATAGATACGTATAAAATTAAAAAATATTGGCGGCAACTAATACGGAATGGCGAGTTTGTAATGTTACTGAACTCTGAGAGTATGTCGCAACTCAGGATATAAAAATAAATATTATCACGGTTTATTTGAAAAAATTTAATATTTTGTATGTAAGCATAACCTTACTACAAATGCAATTTGCTTTGGGGTGGGGAGCTTCAACCGTTGTTATTGTTTCTCGTACTTTAGATTTTGGATTGCACTAACGAATATAGTGGCACGATGGCGTATTATATCAAGTAGAATTATATCTTTTTTGAGACAACGACTCTAATCTGCGATGTGTGTTCCATAGAGGACGGCATGTTCAGAAATTCCATCATAGTATACGCGGATGCTCCGATTCATGATCTAACGAAGAGTTCACAGTGCATTCCGCTCATTAAGCTCCTGCATAGCCAGAAGCAGAAATCACTTTCCAATTGGGTCAAGCTCAAAATTGTCAGCACCAAGTGATATGTAAATTAAAATGGCTTCCCGATTTCCGAAACCTTTCCGTTTATTCATGGAAAGCGTCGAAATCACGTTGTACCTGTAAACAGTTCGCAGTCGATTTACTGCGAATCTGAATGTTAAAAATGTCTGCAAATGATGACAATACTCCCGAACAGTGTCTGTCAAGTTCTTGATGTAAGCGAGGAAACTTACTGGCCTGAGCACGAATCCATGCGGTACATCACTTGAGACAAAGAGGTCTCGTCAATTTGCGCTATTTTAGTACAATTGCCTTACACTCAGAGAACCAAATTTCGAGCGATACACGGAGCTGTCTCCTGACGCCCATTTCTTGCATTGCTGCAGTAGTCGATACTGCTTATCTCTGTCAAAATCTTCGGAAATATCCAGGTTGAAAGCATAAAACGTTGCTCTAATGTCAACTCCTTGGGTCCGGTAATTTAGTACCGTCGGAACGTTTAATTTCGAGATTTGATATGATCAGCAAGCTCCTCGGTCATTATGCGCTCTATAATTTTAGCGATCGGATAAATTATGGTGGCCGGACGGTAGAATGCAAGATGTGAACGAACATGACCATTATAGATAGGTCAAAACCGCACTATGATGGCACCACTCCTTCGCGCATATCACTTAGTCGCAACTTTCAAGCAAATCATGCCTAATTCCCTCTCCAACCAGAGATATTTACCTTTCATTCCGCACTAATGCCGTTGTATATTCGCTGAAATAATATCGATGTCAGTCAGCTGTTAAATCATAGCTGATGTCGTACGTTTGCTGTCGAAGTGTTTGTCAATAGAATGCTTACTTTTTCATACAATTTGGCGAGAGCATCAGCTATTTCTTCTGTCAATACTATTAATGTATCATTAGAAAACGCAGGAAACACTTCTGTTTTAAACTTGGGTCAATCTTCAACACGTCGGTATTGCAATTTGTGGTTAATTTCCATTTCAAAAACAGAATCGATGGCACCACTCCTCGTCTTCTTTGAAGAAATTGTTCGCTTTGTTCCAATGTCAGCAAAATTCTACTTAGAAAGCAACATTCGTGGTGGTTCTGTCTTTAATCTTGGCAGAGATATGCTGCGCAATCTATTTTATTTTTTGTCACTTTGAAGCGCAGACAGAAGGTCATTGATCTGTTTTCTATAAAGAAAACGCGAATTTCGATATATGCTTGCCTGAAGGCGTACTCTAATTGCAGCGTAATAAGTCTTTGTTATGACAATCAAGCTCTTGCCAGTTATCTAGCGGCACGCAAGCTCGAATAGAGAATCATCCTGAGGACTAATATAGCTAACGTGTACTGCATACATATACGAAATATAGCACAAGATGTTCGCTCTGATCGAAATGTCGATGTAGTCAATACCATTAACTGCGGTCGCATCGGAAGTGAAGACTAAATCTAAAAGAGACGGCACTTCCATTTATTTTGTGTAATTAGAGCCCGAGACATGGTTATGCAATGAAAGCGCGGCAATTTCAAGATCGATTGCGCATGTGGATGATCTGATTCATCAAAGAGATGCGGAGGGCTGAAATCCGCCACAACCAGTTACCGGGAGCATAAAATTATTCGGCGTAGTGCATGACCTCTATTAACTTGTGGATTTTTGCATCCATAGAGACAGAATAACGTTGTATTATGCCAGCAATGCAGTCACTCTGTTACACTTCTGTTTAATTCTACACCAGAGTATATCATTTAATTTGTGTTGGAGATCGGGAAGTTTCATGCATTAGAGTCGTATATATTATAGAGTGACACTTCTACCTTTTCCGGAGCGATAGTGCAACTTGAGTTGTACCAGGTTGAAGCCAGGTTCCAGCAATAGCTATAAGCTGAAATACAACTCGGTTACTTCAGACAATTTATTGTAAATATTTTGGGCATTCATATATAGTCAATCAAATGAACTTTTAGTATTTGACGATGTCTCGCTAACAAAGTTTTGTTAGCCGTGACTGGACCGTCGTCCTTTGTTGACGTGAGTTGCGACAACCTTGCTGACTAATTTGGGTCAGCTTCATATGATTTTGCTATAAAAATCTGAACTTATTTATCAGCATCTGCTTTTAATTGTACATTCTGACATATCCCGGTTAACCGTTTCTTTAAAATATCAGCTTGGATCGGACATAACGTCCTTGCTTGTTGTTATAAATATAAACTTGAGTAGCCTGGGATCTTTCCTAGATAATTTAGTTATCAATGTATGCTTTACGTGTGGACAACCACAGCATTTCTGGAACCGATTATATGAACAAGAAATAATCACTGTTCACGATTGTAGGTTTATCTTTCATAAACCGATCTTGCCCTGCATTTTTGGAACGTCGAGCACAATAACACACAGTGATACGACTGGGTATTATCATTAGGATTTCTTTGCATTTCTCATCTAGATACCTTGGCACGGTAACCTTGTAATTATTCACCTTGTGCTTGGAGCAAATGCAATTTCACTACAACGTTTTTTCATGTCTTTCTCGTTATCCAGAACAAACGTGGTTTGTCCTGGTATGTGATATCGGGTGACGAGCTAGCTGAAGCCCTTTTCCGTGTCATGCTTTCAACTTGCGTTGAAAATATATATTTCTGTCTCTGGAATATTGGTACAAATTACAGAGTGTACTGAATTCCCAGTGCTCTTGATTTGGCTTTACAAATTGTTTGAGTATTTTAACAAGATCTGAGGTTTTTCCTTTCTTGCAGTTCTATAAGCCATTTGGTTTCCAATAAATAAGTCACAATCGCCATATTCTGCATCAGATGTATTTTTGATCAAAAGAAATTTTTCGATTGGTCATCACAACGGGTTGTCCGTATTTGTGCTACTCGATTTTAAAATCACAGAATTTTTATCTATATAAGCGCTCATAATTGCTTGCTTCGCGTGTGGACTTGCAAAAGGTGCCAGAGTGTTTTTCAAACGTAACTAGAATTTCGTCATACCAGATTCTAACTTTGATACATTTGGAACAGATGGTGCGACATCTGATTTATTATATGGCGTCTCCTTACAGTCGTAGCTAATCTCTCGGTAATTCTTCTCTTCGAGAATGGCGTTAGCGCTATGTGTTAAAACCTTATACAACCCGATAAAGTATGGCGTAGCATAAGTGGCAGGCCACAATTCGCGCCTTCGTAGTCAGTGACTTGGAACAGAATGTGCACTTTCCATGGGCGATGATGCGTGAACTTAAATTGATCACAGTAGGGCCGCAGGCAGCGAAATGCCTTGATGATCGGGTTATATCTGTTCTTGAAAAGTCGATGTTTGCGGTCGATTGCAAAGTAGCGTGAAATTGCGATGGTAGTTGACGGTTAGTGTAATCCAGATTTGGATTTTGCTACATAATATCACAACACTGGACTCTGAACAAAATATCAACTACTCGCATACCTCAATTACTCCACAAACAATCGTTTGGTATCAGAGAGACTTGATTTGTAAAAAGTCGATCAGTTGTAACATATTTTTGAATAAAAATTCAACTTGAAATATTTCAACGTGATAATAATTCAAGTAAATTATTATTATTAGTGAATAGGTTATGATTGTTGATTGTACTTCACAGAAAGTGAAAGAAAATTACATATAAATCCGAGTGGAAAGTCAATCATCGTGTTCGTCATATTATTTTCTTAATCGATTGCCATCATTAATAATTTAAAATATACAACTAGTAAAAGTTTCTGATATGGCTTACCATGTGCTAAATTTAAGCTAAGCTATTAAACAGAATGGTTGTTTGCAAATTTCATTCAGGTTGGACTATCCGGAACCCGATCCGTCTATCCAAGAAGATGGAAAATCTTTAGAAATCAAACACGAGAATAAATGGGTTCCAAAATTCGTTGTCGCTTGCACAGACGAAATTGAAAGACGCGGTCTGCGCGAAATCGGGTTGTATCGAATTTGTGGCTCGCTCAACGAAATTGAGAATCTAAAGATTTGTTTCAATCAAGGTACAACGATGCCGATATGCTTTCTAATACATAGACAGTTCCCTATTTAATTTCGTTATGATAGTTCTCAGTGACGTATCAGAAAGATTTTCGTTGTTGTGTCTATTCAATGATTTCACTATTTATTAAAAGCAACGCTCTCCGAAATCAGCTGAACAGACTAGTTTTTATGCAACATAGTTTTGATTTGGTAGTTCAATCAACGAGGCTTGTAATCAGTGGGTGAGTTTGTAAAGAACAGTGACTTAGTATTTGATTTTTGTGAGTCCAATTTTCATGATGTTTCGAGCGGCTTAACTAATTTGTGGTAAAACATAATTGAGACAGTTAGTTTAATAGATTGGGCTGATCCAACGAAAACCCCTTCATTGTCGGTCGCACATGTCTAGAGAATGAGAAATCAAGCCCAATATTTTTTCAACATTCAGGATATCCGTAGGTGTTGTCGTAGTGTAGCGGGTGGGGGGTAAAGAGACAGGCCGGAAATCATTGCGTCAGGTTATTTCAGATCAACAAGTCGCAGCTGGCACACATCTGGCCAATTATAACATTTCGGTTCAACAATTGCCACGTTACTCCCAGCGTTGCAGGCCTCCACATCGGTTGTATCGATTCATCCCTGGGGTCATCCCATCCAACGCTAACCGCGTTCACCCACGAATACCACAACACAAGAGAAGCCGATTGGTCAAAGACATTTATTCCGCACAAGACAAATAATGAAACACGCTTATCTTATTTAGGCAAACAAACAATCACAACGGTGATCATCTACATATATGTCCCCGTTGTCTCTTTAATATGATTTGTCAGTCGATGTCGTGGCAACCTGGACACACTTCAAGCCCTTGCCACACACGGCATCTTTGACCGATATTGACGAATTACATATGGTTCGATTAGGGCTGACGTTGTCCATCTTCTCAGAATTCTGAAGATGTTGTTACTCGAACCGTTCGAATGCAATCCGAAAACGGAAATATTACGATTTCACAATTGTTCTCGTCTGTCTTTTTGGTGTTTCTTGATCCAGGGTTTTGTGCAGGAGGGTAAAGTTTTGCATGTCATTTGAAAGCTTATTATTAGCGCTCACCGCTAATGCACTTCACACCTTCACAGTAGCTAAATTGATTGATTATGAAATTTCAATGAAATTTCAATTTCTCACTCTACCAACATTCGTATTTAATAGTAATAATTCGTATTTAATAATAATTGCCTCATTGGATTATGGCTAGCAAAAATTGTCATGAGTTAAATTTGAATTCGTAGGTTTAAATATTGTATTTATTATGAGAAACATAATTGAAAATATAACAATGATATATTTGAACAAATTTAAAACTTACATCGAATTCAAAAAAATTCATGCAAAGAAATTTCCTGGAATATTCTTTATAAATTGATGCGAAAATTTTAAAAAGACCTTTAGTGATTAAACTTTTCTTATGAACATTTGTGTGATTGTTCGAACATTGGCAGCTAAGCAATGAATATTTAATTATAACAATGATAAATCCACCTCTATCATTTTAAATCATTCAAATCATTGCTCATCTCCGACTTACACCTCGATATTCGTAATTTCATTTAAATTTCCAGACCTGCAAAATGGAATACGTCACTTGCGGAATGCCGACATACACGATATTACAAGTTTGCTGAAACAGTTTTTTGCAGATCTAAAAGAATCGCTTATTCCCAAAGATTATACCGCAGAACTGCTACGCGTCGCTGGTTAGTGAATCGGAATTTTACCTTATTCGATTTACGAATGTCTAGTGGTATCTTGAAGTCAAGCTGTGGACGGAAAGTTTTGCTAAATTACTTGTAATGTTAGTCAATACCCAACCTGTCTCTCTCTGCTGTATTCGATAAGTGCATTGGAATATATTACACTGTTTTTAATGAGTTGCCACACTCGATGATTGAAAGTTTCATAATATATTTCATATGTATAAAAATATTACACATTTGAACCAGCGAAATAAAAGCAGAAAACTTATCCCCCCAATAAGTGATCATCATCTTTTTCTTGTTTCTTAGAAATAGAAAATAAAGAAAGTCGAAAACACGAAGTTCAAAAAATTCTTGATAAGCTCCCGAAAGTAAATCATAAAACGTTTGAACACTTGATGCAACATTTCACCACGTGAGTCATTTTCGATATAAATTACTATCAGTCATGTGATTTTATTGGATCTATAATATCCTTTTAATTATCTGAGATTTCAGTTTGATTATGTTACATAATAAAGCTTGAATTCTCTCGAAACACAAGGGTGTTAATTAAAAAGAATGGCAGATCGAAGTTTATGAACATCGAAATCTGGCTCATGAATTCCGCGCATCTATCGAAATATTAAAGGGGCATGATTCATGCGAGAAGTAAAAATAATCACGAGTTCAAGCTATTATTACTTTTCTTGAAAAAAAGCATTTTACTTTTGAATCGTAGTTTTCTCCTTTCATGCATCTTTCTCTATCAGGACAATGTCGGCTATGTCTATCTTAAGCATGCCACATCTTTTCACATTGAAATTATACCTCATTCGTTAGTAACATTCTGTTCTGCAACATGCACAGCAATATGCTTCACATGTTTGGTTTTATTTCAGCTTGATCAATTTCAGCCACCGGCAGCAAAACCCATCGTTCATAACGGCAAAACAATATTATATAGGATTTTAAAGTAACAGATATTTAATATCAAAACGTGAGGCACTATATTGGTATCGGGAAAAGCGTATGCCATTATACGCTATTTTTATTGATTTAACAAAGTCATTCGACTACGACAGCAGGAAGGGTCTTTTCAAAATTCTTGATTTGATAGGCTGCCTCCAAAGACTGCTCAAACTCGTTATTTCGTTCCCATATGGCATGAAGAGCTGAGTACATTTTAACGGTTTCCTATCAAAAGCCTTTGAAATTCACCAAGGTGTCAAACAAGGGTGTGTTCTTGCTCCCAGGCTTTTCGGTATTTTCATTATTCTGCTACTGATGCAAGCTTTTAGGACGAAAACAGACTTACGCATACGAAGTGATGGCAAGCTTTTCAATCTGAAAAGGTTGGGGCTCACGTCAAGGCACGGGATGTGCTAATCCGTGACCTGCTGTTTTCCGACGATGCAGCCATTAATGAGTACTCCCAAGAACACCTCTAGTTGCTGATGGACTGCTTTTCGTTGGCATGCAAGGACTTTGGGCTAACAATCAAGATGAGCAAGACCGAAGTCCTTAGTCAAGGGATTTTATCGCCTCCAATCATCAATGCTGGAAACTGTCTGCTCGAACTAGTACATCATTTCACATATCTTGGTTCAAAAATGGAGGATAACCTCTCAATTCAATTCAATTCAGTTTAATGGTCTAAAAAGCATATAGCTTGACAAAAACCACAGAATAATATGGGAGTTACGAATAACATGGGTAGAAAAACGGGATTTGTTTGCTTACTGATCAGTTCAGGAATCAAGTAAAAATCCATTGGACAGAAACTGGTTTCAAAGTTCAAAGCTTTTATGGTGTAAAATATATGGGTTCAAAGTTTGGATTGGTCAACATGAAATTGTCCAAATTCGATTTGAATATATCCAAGTTAGCTGAATGTGCAACATTACAAGGTAGGTAGTTCCAGGTAAAACATACACGTACAGAATAAAAGTACCTTCGACAGTTTAGTCTCGAGTCGGGAATATGTACTGTATAGTCGTGACTCCGGCTGGTTCTGGGTGGTAATCGCATGAATAGTTGATTTAGGGGATGGTTGGGGTATGCAGTATATTGAACATAATTATCAAATCACCTCTAAGACGGCGGTAGCGAAAGTCGAATAGATTGAGACTTGCAATACGATCTTCGTATTGTTTGTGCTTTAAACCGCGTACGAGCTTGGTGGTCCGATTATATATTCTCTGCAAGAGGCTGATGTCCTTCTGTAGCCAGGGTGACCAAGCCTTAACCGCATACTCCATGGTTGGCATCAAGTACGTATTAATTATTCGTTGAACGGTTTGCTTAGTGAAACTCCCGAACACGCGTTTGAGCAGTAGCAGTACTCGTGACGTCTTTTCATAGACAACTGTGACGTTATGTGACGGTTTCAATGTGCTGCTCACCCACACACCCAAGTCCTTCTCCTTGTCGGTGCTTTCAAGAATACGGGAACCAAGGGTGTAGGAGTACTCGAAATGTCTTCCAACAGTCAATACCTCGAATTTTCTGACATTGAAAGGTAGTTCATTTCTAACTGACCAGTCTTGTAATGCATCGAGGTCCAGCTGAAGCTCTATGCAATCCTCAGTTGTACGTACTTGTTTCCACAGCTTGACGTCATCCGCAAATAACAAGATTTTGCAGCGAACAAGTTTAGGTAAGTCGTTGACATACATCAAGAAAAGAAGTGGTCCAAGCACTGATCCCTGCGGCACCCCACTCGTTACAGCAATAGGTCGTGACAAAGCACCATCAACCCTTACTCGAATGACACGGTCGCGGAGATAATCCTGAAACCAGGCTAGTAATGAACCCTTGATTCCACATAGCTCCATCTTTTGTAGTAACAGACTGTGGTTGACACGATCAAATGCTTTTGACATATCAAGATAACAAGAAGGTTTGAAAGGCAAGAGTGTCTTTTTCTGAAGCCGTGTTGTTCGACTGCGAGCAAGCAATTGTCTTCCAGATGTTTTGTGACGTTGTTTGTTACGATGCGCTCCATCACTTTAGAGATCACCGGTAGCAGTGTTACTGATCGATAGTTGGATACTTCGGAACGGTTTCCTCCTTTGTGGATGGGGGTAATGATGCCATTCTTCCAATCACAGGGAACGAAACTTTGGGTATGAGAGAGGCGTATGTGAGAGGCGTACACAAAGTATAAGCGCAGTTTTTAAGAATCAACGGGGTAATTTCGTCGGCTCCGGGAGATTTTCTCGTGTTGAGATTTAGCAATGTGCGGAGGACACTCTCGAAAGTAATAGTTAGTTGTTGTAAAACATTTTCGGGTGAGATGACGGAAGTTAAGGGCACGGAGATTGATAGGCGGATCGGAAGAGGTGCTGTCGTTTTTTTCTGATTAAACTCTCGTGTTTGGGTAACCGCAAGTTGACTGTAAAGACAAAGATGATGGTATAAAGCGTGTGCGTACTAAATGCTTTACTGACGGCAATGAAAGCTGTACCATCCACGCAAGACATCAACGGAGCTGAATGCTTTCCTCCGTCGTATCTTGATCATATCGTTGGACAAATTGACAAATGCTGAAGAGCTTTCAAAAGCTGGTCTACAGAGCATGTTTACTATACTACGACAGCGCCGCCTGCGATGGCTTGGCCAAGTCTACAGATTGGAAAATGGTCATATTCCGAAAGATCTACTCTATGGTGAGTTGAAATCAGGAAGTCGACCATTGGGCAGACCGTACAAATACGTTACCATAAGATATATGAAAGCTCTTGGCATTGACACCGCAATTTAGGAAGAACCTGCTCTTGACTGCTCACATTGGAGGCACTGTATAAAGCATTGCACAGAGAGGAGCAGATGCAGCCGGCGTGCAACTTACGCCCATCGACCGTGTTGTTCCTATCGTTGCGAATGCTGCGGGAGAGATTGTTCCTCCCGATTCGAAATGCTGAACGAGGAGTTTTGTATTGCTCATGCTGATTGTAAGTCCAGTCTTTGCATGCCAACAAAAAACTGTCTATTATCGACTGGGGATGTTCTTGGGAGTTACCAATAATGGCCGTATCGTTGAGAAACTGCAGGTCACGGATTAGCACGTCCCGTGCCTCGATTTGTGCCCTTAACCGGATCAGATTGAAACGATTGGCATCACTTCGCATAATACAAGAGCTCACACATTTACTCTAACTGTCCCTCACTCGAGACTAAACTGCAGACGACATTTCTTTGCCGTGCGAGTTTGTTTTACTTGGAACATTCTGCCAGATAATGTTGTGAACTCACCAAACCAGCAAACTTTCAAGAGAAGCCTTGATGCCTATTTGACCCTAAACCCGCGCATTGAAGAAAACTATACATCTTAACACCATACACCTACATTTGTTATCCCACCAATCGGAAACAATTTCTGCTCTTGGATATTTACTTGATTTTTGAACTGCCCAGTAAGCAATCTAATCCCATTTTTGCTTGTTATATTATTCGTTGTGGTCATATTATTCTGTGGTTTTTTGTAAAGCTATATGCTTTTTAGACCATTAAAATTGAATTGAATTGAATTGAATTGTAGGTATATGTCTACTGTCCTCGTCCTAAAAGCGTGCTTCAGAAATAGGGTATAGAAAATGACGAAAAGCGTGGGGGCAAGAACACAACCACCTTTGACGCCTCGGCAAATTTCAAAGGCTTCGGATCTTAACAAGTTAAAATGGGCTTAGTCCTTCATACCTGAATGGGACAAAATAACGTGTTTGAACAGTCTTCGGTGTCAGCCACATTGAGATTCAGAGTAAACTCTATCAGACAAAACTCATAGCCGGATCTGTAAGACTAGCAAACATTTTGCCCACAATATTCAGAAGGAAGATTACTCTTTAATTGATGCAGTCGCCTGTACAACTCCTCCTGCTGCACTGAAGAAGCAAATGGTGAAGAGGCCGTAATAATTCTGTTCTACATAATTTGATGAGCTTAGGTGGAATTCTGTCGTCACCAGGGGCGTTTTTATTTGCCCTATTGAGCTAATCAAGAGTAGGGGGAGTATCTAGATATTCAATAGTCGGCAACCGCTCGAAAATTTTCCGTCATCACCAGGGGCCTTTCCATTCGCTAAACAGTCGATTGCCCTATTTATATCATCAAGAGCATTGAGAGTACCTAGAAATTTAATGTTGGCAATCGCTCAACATTTTCAAGTACATACAATAAAACCGTACTCTCCCACAGTAGAGAGAAGAGAAATTCTCCCACCCATCTTTCAACCTGCTGAGTTTTGTTGTCAATCGAGTTACCAGATACAGACTTAATGGGAGCCGTTTCAAGTTTGTTCGGACCAATGGCTCTCTTCATCCCATTATACATACCGTGAAAATTTCTATTACTGAAGCTAATATCAGTCCAATAGTCATTTGCGCATCGTCTTGCAGTCTGTTGGATTTTATTTCTAGCTGAACTGAGAAGTCATAAGTTTTCATCTCTTGGCATACCTTTGAACCTCAAGAATGCTGACCGTTTCTCATTCAACACAGCAGTCATCTCAGAAGCTTTTGTTTCAAACCAGTCGCTCGTTCGAACTTTCTTCGGACCTTAAGTAGAAAGTGCGCCTCGACATACGCAGCTTTTTTAGCGATTCCCAGTTTTCTGAAACCGAATTGAGTGGAGGTTTGTTGAATTCGTCTATGATGGCTTTTGCAAAGCTAGATTAAGTTCGCACATGTGAGTGACGTCTGTCCTCGGTTTAACAGACAATTTGGTGTGGTGAAATCTCGTGTCGGGAAGCTTCAGTTTTGCACAGACCAGTGAATAATCAGTGACGCAGTTTGCGCTTTGATAAGATCTGGTGATGAGTACGCTTCTTATACTAGTGCACCTAACAAAAAAAGATCAAGCTGATGTCAATGTTCAAAACGAGGATGTTGCCAAGAGACTTTATGCTGTGGTTTTGTTTGAAAGAAAGTGTTGCTGACACAAAGACTGAACTGTGTGCACAATTCTAAAAGGCGTTGTCTATTTTTATTGGTTTCACCTACTCCGAACCTTCCGAGACAGTTTTACTAAAACTCGAAATCTGAACCAACTCTGTCATTCAAATCACCCAATACCACTACACAGTTTTTGTGGCAGGTTTTCGATGACTGTTTTGAGGTTATGATAAAAAGCGTCTTTTTAGCAGGCGTCGCAGTGAGCGTCGGTGCATAAGCGTTGACCAATGTAAAGGTACCAGTAATGCACTTCAGATTTAGAGTTCAAATCCGTTCGTTCCGCTGCTGCTCGGGTCTGCTAATTTTAGTATTCTGTTTTGCACGGCAAACCCAACTCCATGCAGTCGAGGCTCATCAGAACCACTTCCTTTCCAAAAAATTGTAATCTCTTTCTGTTAGCATTACAGTGTCTTGTATTCGCGTCTTTTCGCAGGACAGCGACGTCAAGCTTCAGCCAGTTTATTGCATTTAATCAGTGATATCTGGTGATCGGAATCCTAATAGGTACCATCGAATAATAGATCTTCTAACAAACCATGCGCTAGGATGTTCATCTCAACTTTTCTCTCATGATCCATTGCCCAAATTCTCACTGAAGCATACTTCTGAGAACGAGTTGTCAAAAATTCAATATTTTCTAATAGGTTTTTGAGATTACTGGACATTTAATAATTATATCCATTGGCATCGAAGCTGTTATTCAAGAAATTCCATCGTTTTTCTTGCAGAATTTTTAAACACCTAATCGAAACCATGCATATATTAGTTGAGAATTCTCAAGAAATAATACAGCTTTCATAATATAGTTCGCAAGACACAACCGAAGCTTTAATCAATTTATCAGTCTGTTAGCGCATACTCCAATTAAAACACTTGTAAAATATATACTACATCAACTATCAATGAATCTTTTTTAGCATTGCAAGATATGAAAGTGAAAATATGATGGACATCAAGAATTTGTCTCTGATGTGGTCAACGGTATTGTTTTCCACTCCCACGGACACTGATGGAGACGATTACTCTGAGAAAACGAGTATTCAATCGGAGTATTTCAGACTGGAACAGGAAAAGAAAACTGCATTTGAACTGGCTGCGCTTCTGCAAATGATTGTCGACATGACACAAAAAGAACAGCGTAAAAGCATACAAATTATAAGAATTGACCAGTGAATTTGTTAACGTTAAGTTCAACTGACTTTGATGAATATTTTGAACATTGTACGTAAATATTAAATGCATCCACTTTGGATTACCGGAAATTTTACTTCGTTTATTTATTATTTGATTTGGATCATATTGTAGTGGTTCAAATATTCCATCATGTCAATCGATGTCTGCACTGGCTTCTAAACACCAAATACAAGATTAGCCATGTGCGTCCCCGCGAGCAAAGAAAAGAGACGAGGAGGAAGGCGATAATTAATGTGGATTTTGGAGGCTGTCGAGATACGATCTAAAAACCCAGTGAAAACCTATAAGAATACAGCCCGATCTGTTTGTTTTCCAATTAAATTAAAGTAGTGCTTCTGATGCATTAAGTTTGAGAAACAAGTGAAATTAAACTTAGTTTTACAATGGCTTCCAGCATGATAGATAAATTTGTTAGGTTTCAGATCTGCTTACGTTGAGACATCATGGAATCCGCGTTAGCAATATCAGAAAGCGCTTGTTCAGATCTGAGTAAACAGCGTCTAGATCACGTAGTGACGTTGCTCAATATTTCAGAGAACATCATGTGGTGGCAATTATCGGAAATTTCCAGAGCACACGGTCGGCATTGTTCAAAGTTTGTAGTGGACAGTGAAAACAGCTAGCGGTTTGCTATGGTTAGGGTTATGAATCGCAAACCGCGTGTATAATTTGCTGAAATGTTAGTGCAAACGGGAAAATACAAAATTGCAAATGATTGTTTGAGACTTTGAGACTTTAATAGGCCAGATAAATCTGGAATACTCAATTGTTTATCGCAAAATGAGCTTATAGATTTGTGGCTCGAAATGGGATAACGCAACATGTGAAATGTTCAACGCGATATATATTAACATACCTTTAACATATAATTCGATATTACATCTTGATAAACGTATACTTCTGATTTAAGTGGGAATGTTCTAGTTGGCTCTAGCGATCATCCTTTCCGTTCGTTAGCAGTCGCGTGGTTCTCACCAATTATGAATAAAAGGCCAAACCAAATTTATTATTGCTCAAACTAAACAGATTTATTAAAACACGCCAATCAGTCGAACCAGTATTTATTAAACGAAATGCGGTCTTGTTTCCTGTACAACATTTTCAGCCTCCGAGTCATCGTATAATCAGTGACTCATTTGCGAAAATCCGATCTGCCATCGTTTTATGAAGAATTACCGAGACTTGTGCGGCAAAAAATACGATTGAATAAATGAAAGCTGTCGATTATAAATACTACAAAAAGTCAGAAATGTATATCCAGTCACGAATCAAAAATAGCAGGAGATGAACGAAACACCACTAGTGATGGTGTCTGTAGATGGTCCATTAGAATTTTGCGTATATTTGTTAAAGAAATAAAGTGCTCGCTACGAATCTGAATTTGCTAGATAGATTGATGATAACTCTATCAAGTCGGATTTGAAGAAAGCAGTAGACCCAAACGAATAATATACGTCTGTTTATTTCAAGGAATAGTTAAAAAGTTTAATAGTGTATTAGTAGTAAAATAAGTACATAGCTTTAAATAACCACAGGATATTTTGTACGGTAGGACAAAAAGTGATAACACGTCATCATAGATTGCAAAGGCCTCGAAGTGAGTTTCACTCGCGTTTGAAATGCAGCTCCTTGGATTCTTTTGACATTTGTACAGGTAGAGCATCGACCACAGACACGGCTACCCACCACATCCGCCAGTGCAGCGGATGTGGACATATCGCTCTGGGACTGTGATATCGTCTCTAATATTGCAGTAGTTGTGAACCTGAAACAATGAGAAAATAGGAACGCAACAGAAGTGGTAAAAAAGTGGTGAAAATACGTCGACAAAGTAAACGTTCTCTTCAATAATTGCGTCAAAACGTTGTTTAAAAGCTAAAAGGGATGTGAATTCGACAGCCGCTTTAGGTAACGCGTTCCATATTTTGGAGATTCGAATTACTGAAAACTTTGAGCAGCAGATTCGGCTGCTCGTTTTGTGCGACGACTTGAGGTTATGTCCACAGTGGTGAGCAAGAGGAGCAAGTGAAATAGATTCCTAAATCGTTAATCAACTTTGGTTAGTGCACGAAATATAATCAGATCTCTCTTCCGGTAGACAACAGAATTTGAGTGAGAACATATGCCACCTTCTCAGACGTTCTTCGTAAGCTATACTGAAGAAACCTTGTAGCTCAGCCCCGCAGTTTCTCTAGTCCATGTACGTACTTCTGCATCGACGCGCTTCAGTTGCTGACAGAGTATTTCAACAATGGTTGGATAAAGGCTGTTACAAGAAGCGGCGAAATGTTTGCGTAAACAGTTTTAAAGGTACGCCTAAGAAATCCAATTTGCTATTATCGCATGCACCAGCTCTACAGCAATGGCAACGGCATCACGGATTGCTCCCGCGGCTAAACATAACCTTTGTTTGCGACTACTCATCAGTAGCAAATACTTTGAAATAATCAAAACGTTTCTCGCGACAGTCGACAGTGTAAAGACGTGTTTATTCGTTGCTCGAAGTAATTGAGATTATCCCAACGTGGTGCGCGATACCAAAGACATCAGGAAAATAAAATATGAAACAACTGCAACAATTACATTAGAATATCTGTTATATTACAGAAGCAATTAAAAAATTAAATGCAACAGTGTATTCGAATCTAATTGTGGCGACCGCGAAGACTGATAAAGTCTAGGCATGACCTTTTACCTGAAAAGCTTTTAGAAATCAAATGATATTCTATTTCGCGTTGAATTTTTTTGATCTGCTGAAGGTATGTTATTACATTAGAAATGAGCGGCTTATAAAAATGCTGCCTCCGCAAACTACCATATGAGAATCGACTTGAACGTCTTAATTTGGATACACTGCTTCGCAGACGGGTTAGATTTGATCTAATCCTAACGTACAAAATAATGAACTCAAAGGCGCACCCTCTGAGGCATCTATTTCGCCTCCAGTTAAGCCATGTCACACGTACTCACCCATTGGCATTTGATATTCCACATTCCCACCGGAACTGCCGTCGGTTCTTCTATTCGGTGCGCGTTTGTTTCTTATGGAACTCCCTACCGTCAGATGTTGTCCAATCATCTAGTGAAAGGATTTTCAGGAACAAATTGGATATATTTATGCGTAGTAATTCCACCCTACATCCCGTTTATATAACATGATCTTTTTCCAAACGAATAATTTTTTTCATCATACAGCGACAATACATGACATGTTTGTAACTACAAAACTGTCGATCTTCCTAATGACTCAATTTATTTATATATATATAGTATATATCTATATTATATATATATATATATATATATAATTAATATATATATATATAGTCCTTATACGAATATTCCTGTGGTGTTGTGTGTACAGACTACGAGCTTTTTATACCATAAATTCTTGAATCTTGAATCTTGAATCTGAACTACCGCATACGTTCTAATAATGCTTTCAATACCTATATATATATATATATTATATATATATATATATATATATATATCCTGGGAAGATAGACACTTCTTGTAGTTCGAAAAATGTCATATATTGTCTTTTATTAATGGCAAAATATTCGCAATGATATATGTCGTTTGACGTTGCTCAATTAAGTTTTATAAACGGGATGTAGTGTGGAATTACTATGCAAAAATATATTCAGTTTGTTCCTGAAGATCCTTTAACTACAACCGCTGACGTTAAGGAGTTCCATAAGAAACAAACGCGCCCCGAATAGAAGGACCGACGCATGTTCCGGTGAGAATGTGGAATTATAAATGCCAGTGGGTGAGTACGTGTGGTATGGCTTGACCGGGGTTGAAATAGGTAGCTCAGAGGATGCATCTTTAAGTGGATTATTTTATAAGTTAGAATTAGATCCAATCGAACCCGTCTGTGAGCCGGTGTCTCCAAATTAAAAAGCACGAATCGATTCGCAGAATCTTGATTGCGGAGACAGCCAACCATTTTAGTTGCTCTGTGATAAATCCTGTCGAGCAGCATAATGACCTTTTGTAGCCATGGCGCCCAAGCATGCACTGAGTAATCCATCACGGGGTTAATTTACGTATTTATGAGTATGGGGAATGTTTCACTGGAAAATGTCCGAAAATAAGCCTCAGCATTCCAAACATACAGATAGCTCGGTTGTACACTGTTTCGCATCGCATGCTATTCTTAAGACTTCCACTAATCCATACGCCGAGGTCCTTTTCTTTTGTTGTCCATTCCCGTTGTTGCGATCCAAGGTTGTACGAGAATGGAATAAATATATCTATTTGCATATATTTTGCACTTTCGGAAGTTGTATAGGAGCATATTTCGCTGTGACCAGCTGTTCAATACATCCATATCGCTTTGTACGCGCAAACAGTCTAAGCCTGACGTGATTCGCATCCAAAGTTTATCATTATCCGTAAAAATAAACATTTTAGCAGCGTCAATTTTTCGAAGGTCATTAATGTAATTCAAAGTTCAAAGTAATTCAAAGTTTTAATGGTCCAAAAAGCAAATACTTTACAGTAACCACAGATTAAAAATATACGGCATGCATAAAAACAACACAAATGTTTTATACACATGGAAAGTCAGCACGTGTATTCAGGTGCAAGGTTGGATTTGGTCAACATATAATTGTCAAGTTCAGCCTTGAACATGTTCAGGCTTGTTCCGCAAATGATATGTGGGGGCAGGGAGTTCCATATAAAACATACTCGGACAGCAAAGAAAAATCTTCGACAATTTGATCTGAGTGTGGAATAATTAACTTGTAGCCCTGCAATCTGCTACCACGTGCTTCTTGTCGATGAAACAGGTGTTCCAGTGGGTGATCCACTGTATGCAGAAAGTTGAACAGCAGGATCAAGTCACCCCTGAGACGACGGTACGAAACTTCAAAGAGGTTTAGAGTTGTAATCAGCTCCTCGTATGGGCTGTTTTATAGCCCGGTCACCAGTTTTGTAGCGCGTCATGTCTTTTTGTAACCATGGGGACCATGCTTGAACAGCATACTCCATTGTTGGTCTCATATAGGTGTTAATTATACGTGGGAGTATCTGCTTTGAGAAACTACCAAAGATCCTTCTGAGCAATCCTAAGCTTTGGCAGGACTTTTTGTATACAAAAGAACACTGCCGTGAAGACGTCAAGTTACTACTAATACACACGCCCAGGTCTTTCTCTTTAGTAACCCATGAAATTTGCTAAGATTCAAGAGAGTATGTGAATTCGAATAAATTACCGACGTTTAACGTTGTACATTTTTGGATGTTGAATGGAAGGCAGTTCCGCAAGGACCAATTTGGAAGTGCTTCGAGATCTTTTTGGAGAATTTGGCAATCTTGTATGGTGCGTATGCTAGTCCAGACTTTGATGTCGTTCGCAAATAAAATGGTTTTGCTGCGTACGATTTCGTGTATATCGTTCGCGAACACGAGGAAGAGAATTGGCCCCAAGACTGAGCCTTGAGGTACGCCACTTGTAACTTTTACTGGGCTGGATAGTGCCCCATCAACTCTAACCCTCATAAGTCTACCTGTCAAATAATCCTTTATCCAGGCAACTAGTCTGCCGCACACCCCGAGCTGCTCCAATTTTGTAGCAGTATGCTGTGGTTAACGCGGTCAAAAGCTTTAGACATGTCCAAGTAACAAGCATGGATAGGGCATCCATCGTCCACGGCTCGAGTCCAATTATCAAGAGTTATGAGAAGATTGGTGGGACAGGAGTGTCTTGTCCTGAATCCGTGCTGTGCGACAGAAATTAGCTTATTTTGTTCCAAATGTTTAATGAGTTCGTCAGCTACAAGTCGTTCGAGAACTTTAGAGACCACTGGCAACAACGTGACTGGTCTGTAGTTAGACACATCAGATCGGTTACCTCCTTTGTATATCGGAGTGATTAATCCACTTTTCCCGTCATTAGCAACCGTGCTACAACTCAAGGACAGGTTGAAAAGGTCAGAGAGTGGTGAGAATAGAGCATGGGCGCATTGATTTAGGATTAATGTTGTTATTTCATCATCACCCGGGGATTTTTTGTATTTAACCCGCGTAGCTTTACCAGGACACTCTCGGGTTTCACAGCGATTTCGTGTATTGTATTCTGCGATCTGAATTCAGGTATATCGTAAGATACGCACTTGTTAGGGTAGAACACTCTAGAGTAAAATTGAGCGAGTACGTTAGCAGCTTTGAGAGCTGTAGATGTAGTTCCAATCGTAGTAAGTAAAGCGGAAACACCTGGCTTTACCAAGGCCTTTCTGTTCACGATCTGGAAGAGGAGCTTCGGATTTCGTTCAATTTTATCCATCAGATTGATTTGATACTTTTCTTTATCCTCCTGGACAAGTTTAATAACTTCTTTTCTTAACAAACGGTAACATTCCCAAGATTCAGGTGTTGATTTCCGGATCACAAATTTGAATCCTTTTTTCAGTTGTTTTGAAACATATTTTGAGTGGAGTTCTATTTTTCGGTTGATTTTCTGAAGTATCGATGACCAGCATTGTTGGACATCAGTGCTAATCGGTGCTCAGTCGGTGACTTCTTGAAGAGACATTGATAATGCAACCGTATCGATTTTTCTTATCAACTTCTGAGCATCACTTGCTCTTTTTGCTTCAGATATATAGTCGAAAACAATGACTACATGATCACTCTTTCCAAGAGGTGCTTCATAGCGGATATCCTCGATGACATTTTCCTCGCTCGTCAGAACAAGATCGAGAATGGACGGTGTGTTTGGGCCTCTGAAGCGAGTGGTGCTTGAGATGTGGTTGAATAAAGGAAGTTCGTTTTACATTTTGTAGAATAGATGATCAAGAGTGTTCACCGGTGAAATCTCGCTTTTTAGTAAATTCGGAAGATTAAAGTCACCCATGATCAGGACGTTGTTTTGATATCTGGAAACAACCAGCTGAGTTTTCACAAATAAACTAGCATTGTATGCTACGTCTGCTGACGGTGGTCGGTAAATCACACCAACAACACAGTTTTTACCTGTTGCTAATTCAAGTGAACACCAAAGTGTATCTTCCAGTATCAAATCATTATCCGTGATTTCTCTGAACGTGAGGTGTTGATCATAGTAAATAGCAACACCTCCTCATCCACGGTCCATTCGAGTACGATGAAAAAGAAACATGTTTGGAATGGAAATTTCCTCCGCAACTAATTGCTGATTGAAGGGTGTTTTTGTTTTGTTCGTGTTTGTACCGCCAAAAAGATAACCGGAACAAGAACCGAAAATTGTGCGATACCGCAATTGGCTTTGATTTCCTCGGATATCACACCGTCGATACGTACAGTTGCCTTGCGATCAAAAAGGTAGCTTCGCAGCCAGGTAAGAAGACACCCATTAATACAAAACTCCTGCATCTTGCTCAGGAATATAGAATGGTCCACGCGATCAAACGCCATTGATATGTCAAAGTAACACGCATACACGCAACCACCCTCAACTGCTGCCTGCGTCCAGTCGTCCATTGTCTCCAGTAGGTTATTCAAGCAAGAACGAGACTTCCGAAATCCATGTTGCTCTCTGGATTAGGATTGAACTTAGGATTGCATGTGTAATTCCGTCAGCTCCCGGGGACTTGTTGATATTCAACCTGCTAGGTGGCGCTGCACTATTTCAGAATTGATGCATATATCGCATATAGTCTCCGGCACAATTGGCGCTGACAATTCCGATTATTCTAATGCATCATTGGGTTAGTGAAAACTCGTGAATAAATACTGGCGAGAGCGTTAGCGGTTCTAGCACAGAATCAGTTAGTTAGTTATCTGTAATGAACAGGAAAACACCGGGCTTCAGCTTCGTCGTGTTGTTAATGGATAAAGCAGTTTGGGATTTCGCTGCATTCTTATAACAGCTGTAATTTATGACTTGATTCCGCAATTCGCGATAGATTATCCAGGTCGATTCTCTTCTGTTGACCGTCTGAATAGCCCATGACAAATTTCGCTTTGTCAACCATTTTCTAGTGCGACTGTGAATTCTGAAATGTGGTTCTTTGCTATTATGTTTCAGGACATAGTTAAAATTTAAATGTATTATGTCGGTTATGTAATCTTGCAGGGTTGTGCAATGCGAGTCCGGATCGATGAAATTTATATTATGTTAATCGAAAGCTCCTATTGTTTCCATCCAACCAATGTAATCCACTTTTCTAGTTAGTTTTGTTTGTTTTACAATTCTACTATCGTTGTACACGTATTGAAAGAGCATTACAAGGTGGTCACTTCGACCCAGCGGAGGGTGATCCTGAATATCTTCAACGGCCATGGCTTCAGAGGTTGACAAGATCTAGAACAGATGTCTGTTGCAAATTTCGTTGTCGAGTATATTTGAAAACATGATTATACAAGGGGATGTAATCGAACACTTCGCGAAATTTTTAGTCTGATGATCGGGGTGGATGATCTACTCGTGGAATCAAGGATTCAATGATTTATGGTTAAAAAAGATAATACTTTACAACACAACAGGTATGAATGAAAATGTGAAAAATAGTATAATAGTATAAAAGGAAGAGAGAATATCAAATGTAAGGCTCACGAATGAAGTTCTTTTTCATGTATAAGTCCAATTTCGCTTTAAACATCGCCGAGCAAAGAGAGTCCAACACTTGTTGTGGTAGGGAATTTCAACGAAATATAACAGGTACAGTGAAAAATGGAGCCGATAATCAATACGGGAACTTGGGACTTAAAGGGATAATATATTACGCGTGTCACTTTCCCATCGCACACGTAAAGCGAGTGTTTTAGTGAATGCCAATCGGTAGACACAATTCTATATGTCTATATTATTTATGGAGGTAGAGGAATTCTGCTGATGGACAGTCAGTAGTCGCCTCTTCGACTTTTTAATCTGACTAACATTTGAGTCTCGGCTAGCGTTTGAATTACTCAGCTGTTTAGCCTCTCGCAATTTTCTCTCTACGTAGCGGAGCCTCTTGTAGAGATACGGGATATAGCGTTGAGTTTAGTCTGATTTCACTTTTTAGTGAGTTATTGTGAGCATTTACTATTGACTCCAATGTTTCCTTGAATTTTTGAGAACAGTTCTCTAAGTATTTGATTCGATCTTCTACGTTTCCTGAATGTGATACATTGGTCTCTGCGCCGTTTGACGGCTTGTTCTACAGACGCTACACACATAACAGACACCTGGAAGTTCAGCTTTATCAATAAAGACAACTGCCTCATTTGTCAAACATTATCGCAAATAGTGTGTATCACAGTAGATCAGATATAACACATGACTACTTTCGATTTCGCACTTACCCCGTTTTTGTAAATTTTACACAAATCACGCGCAGTTTTCTTGGTTCCACACATCAGACGTCATTTGAGGTCCATTTCGTCTAGGCGCGTATCCATTAGCGACTCAGAGGAGATAATTTCGAGGTTCGTGGGGGAACGCGTATCAATATATTGGATACCCGTTGCGCCGAGACTGGACCTTGACGTGGTGCAGCGGCTTGCGTGCCTCAATGATCCATTGAGCTATACTGGGTGATGTCTTCGTGGCATCTTCAGAGTTACTCATACCAGGTTGGTCAATGGTGAGAAGCCAGACAAACACAGTCTCCTTGTCCCTCGCGGACATTGTATACCAGAAGAGGCGTATGAATCCGCAAGGATCACCGGCTCGACTGGTTGGGATGATGTCGGGAGTCCCTGCTTGGTCTCTACCTCGCGAATGGCTTGTGAACTGTACCTACAGTATCCGGCCCCGATAGGTGCGATCCTTAATCTCGCTCCGCTGCCTTGCGGGTTAGGCTTTCGGGCCAAAGGCTTGAGGTGGGAGTCCTCAAGATCAACTCCTCTACTTCGGCCTGGGCAACCGGGTAGTATCACGCCCACACCCAAACAATGACAATAACAGCACTAGAAATTCCTACCTCTATCTCCTCTCTATTGCTTCTATTGCCTCTTCTCCACATGTTACCATCCCCGATTCGCTCTCTCTACCTGATGTACGACTCATGCCGTCTAGACAGCCGTCGATTGCTGCAACTCTTCTACGCCCGCGGGTTTCATTTAGGTTAGCTTCGTTTAACGTTCGGACCTTGCTACAACCGGGACAACAGGCCGGCCTTGCACGAACGCTTGAGACGTTAGGCATTGATATCTGCTGCTTGTCGGAAACCCGTTTCCGTGACACAAGCGAAGTCTGTCAGTTGGTCTCACCAGCTGAACCAGACAGCAGATTCCACCTGCGCCTCTCTAGTGACCCGGATGCTTCCTCTGCCGGATTGGCTGGCGTCGGTATCGCGCTCAGTTCCCGTGCTGAGCAATCACTCTTAGAGTGGATTCCCGTTGACAGCAGACTGTGCGGTGCACGATTTCGTGGCCACTGTCGGGTGAACAGGCGGTGCGAAACGCGGAGGGATTTGTTTTTGATTTATGCCTACGCTCCAACGGACTGTAGTGTGGATCTCAGTAAGGACAACTTCTATGAGAAGTTGCATAGTTTGTTTTGCAAGGCACGCAGGACAGATGTCGTAATCATGGCAGGAGATCTCAACGCTCGCGTTGGTCGCCTGTCTGAATACGAGCGCCACCTAGGAGGTCAGTATGGGCTGGATGGCGGGCGTTCAGATAACGGAGAACGATTGCTCACATTCTGTGGCGATCACCGCCTCTATCTCTCCAGTACGGCATTTCGGCGTTCCCAGCGTCGAATGGCCACATGGCGCTCACCATCACAGCACGTCTGGTCTCAAATTGACCACATTGCTATTAGCTACAGGTGGCGTGGTAGCATCAAGGATTGTCGTTCATACTGGACCACCAGTGTGGACTCAGACCATGCGCTAGTCTGTGCGACAGTCAACTTCCAATTTGGGGGTAAGGCACGCGCAAGACGAACTCATGTAGACACCGCCTCTTTGATGCTCCCCGCTGTCAGAACCGAGTTCCATCATGCATTGACCAGGGAGCTCGCAGAAGCACCCCCGTCTGATGTTGAGCAGCACTGGAACTTCGTTCGGACAGCACTGTCCTGCGCTACTTCTGAAAGCTGTCAACCCACCCGCGCTTTGCCACGCTCTTGGATCTCGGCCCAGTCACTTGCTTTAATCGATCACCGTCGAAATTTACCCACCGGCACTGAACACAACCGTGCTCGGAGAGAATTCAATACCCGCTTAAAGGCCAGCTTAAGGAATGACCGCGAGTCCAGGTGGACGCAACGTGCTTGTGAGATGGAGGTTGCAGCCGCATCGGGCAATACTCGCAAATTGTTTCAGTTAATTAGAGCTACTGGTTCGAAACTGAATACAGTGAGCGAGACTATTTGCGAAACTGACGGCTCGCCGATCACCAATCTTAGTAGACGCTTAGAACGATGGGCTGAGCACTTTGGTGCTCAGTTCAGCCAGCCACCTCCTCCGACCTCGCCGCCTGAGACACCGATTTGCACGCCTTGGCCCGTTTCCTTAGCCGCTCCTGATCTCCAGGAGGTGAGAGAGGTAATTCGAGCACTGAAGCGCCACAAGTCACCTGGTCCTGACGACCTCCACCCGATTTTGTTTAAGGAGGGAGGTGATCTTGTGGCAGCGGAGTTACGTGATTTGTTTACCAAAGTATGGGCTGAGGAGCGGGTCCCGGCGTCATGGGGTGAATCGACGGTTATCCCAATCTTTAAGAAGGGCGCACGGAATCTGTGTTCCAATCATCGTGGGATATCCCTGACTCCTGTCGCGTCTAAACTCCTGGTTTCCATCCTCCTTCGTCGGCTATCGCCCATTCGGGAGTTACGTTGCCGTGAGGAACAGGCTGGATTCCGCCCGGGGCGAGGATGCGTGGATCAGCTTTTTGTCCTGCGACAGTTATTAGAGCACAGACACCTGTACCGGCGACCAACCATCGTAGCTTTTCTGGACATCCGGGCCGCGTTCGACTCGGTGGACAGAACTACTCTTTGGAACTGCTTGCTTAGGAGTGTCATCCCTCCTAAGTATGTCGCCATCTTGAAGGAGCTCTATTCTCATTCATCAGGGAGGGTCAGGGTCTACGGCAGCCTATCGCCGGCGTTCCTCACAACCAGTGGCGTGCGCCAGGGCTGTCCGCTGTCCCCATTCTTGTTCAACTTTGCGATCGAGGATGTCCTCCAGAATGCTCTCCGTAGCTTCACTGAGGGTGGGATCGAGCTACTTCCAGGTAACCGTGTCACTGACCTTGATTATGCCGATGACATTGCTTTGCTTGGTGATGATCCGGTGTTCCTACAGAATGCCCTGAACCAGCTAGCATTGGAGGCGTCTAGGTACGGATTGCACTTAGCTCCAACTAAGTGTAAGGTTCTTCTTCAAGATTGGGAGGGGTTGCAGCCCACTCTGACGATCGATGACCTCAGTCTGGACTGTGTGGAACAGTTCACCTATCTTGGTAGCTGCATTACGGCGGGAGGAGAGCTGGAAAGTGAGATCGGCTCTCGCATTGCGAGAGCTCGCTTCGCGTTCACTAGTTTAGGTCATCTCTGTAAGCGGTCTGACGTGAGTTTGAGACTCAAGGGGAGAGTTTACCTGGCCTCAGTCAGGTCGGTCTTGCTTTACGGGTGCGAGAGCTGGGCAGTACGCGCAGAGGAGCTCCGGCGCTTGGAGGTGTTTGAACATCGATGTTTACGGAGGCTTGCACGAGTGTGGTGGCAACACCGCACTAGCAACGTTGAAGTGAGGCACCGTGTTCTAGGTGGGGACAGCCTGATGCTACGAGACCTAATCGACCGTTCCCGTCTCCGCTGGCTAGGGCATGTCTTGAGAATGAAGCCTGAGCGCCTACCCTTCCGCGCGCTGCGTGTGTCGGTTGGCCCAGGCTGGCGGCGGTGTTCAGGTGGACAACCGCTGACCTGAAGAAGGCCTTAAAACGCTTGACGTCGGGTTTAGCTCGGGTCGGACGAACGCGGCTTCCTGGGTGGGGTCCAAGGGATAGTGAGTGTCTGTGGCTTGACACGCTGTCGACGATGGCTGAGAACCGGCAACAGTGGAGAGAGTGCATTCTATTTTGTGTTCCCCCCTCAAATTTGTGAAAAAATCAAAAAAAAATCAAAAAATCGACATGTGGAACAATGGACAAAAAAATTCCCCCTCATATTGTACCTTTTTTCTTTCTTTTTCTCGTGCATTGCCGGGTGGCACTTTTTCATTTTTAAATGATTGTGGATAAATATATATATATATATATATATATATATACTAATTATCAAGTAAACCTGTCGTAATGACCTTAGATTTGATGTTATACAAAGGAAACACGACTTGTTGGGTTCAGCGGAAGATCTTCCGAATGATAGCGGTCCTGAGCAAATCAAAACAGCGCAAACAAATTTTGCACATGCACAAATTTTCCACGGTGATTTGGAAAATAGGAACTTTCGAAATGTTGATCACAGGACACCAACAATGATTGGATCCAATAAATCTATTCAAGAGAAATCGAATAGTGTAACAATGATCCATATAGATTCAGTGGGTGACGAATAATGATCAAAAGTATCAGAGCACAAAATTATGCGTCAGCAGTTAGACAATCGCTTGTTTCGTCTTTCCACTCTAAGATGACGTGCTCAGTCTACCCTAGAAGCTTTGGAAACACACTGAGACGTTGAACAATTGTTTGTTGCGTTGCTGATAACGTAAACTTTTACGACAAGAACAAAAGAATTTAATTACGCATGCTAGGTAAATCAATCTCTGCAACTTGTATCATAGCATTGTGTATGCAGACGATGCAGAAATTGAAACTTCCTGCTAAGCGCAGCCTTGTATGTATGTATGTATGTATGTATAAAAGCACAAGCCTGATCCAGGCAAAGTGCCGCACGTGGGCTAAGAGACTGTCAGATTGCGCAGGCCTAGACAGATAGGAGGAAAAAAAGAACAGGAAATGGTAGCCGGACTCCAGCATTTTTCAGCATGCAGCTCACTACCTCTGGCCAATCAATTTAGCACGGTGTTGGCCGCACAGCACAAAAGTACTGCACGATTGCACATCCGTGCAGCCTTAGTTACTATCGGACTGCTTTTGGTTAGAATGTAAACAATTTGGAGTGACAATGAGACTGAAGTTTTTGGTTGTCAACTTTGAGCTCGAACGAGAAAATCACTTCGCCTAGCTTGATTTAACTATTGTGGATAACATATCAAATTCTCGCTGGTATTTAACGAATCATCAGCTGTCCTGCTTACATTAATACTCGTACATCAAATGTAATTCGCTTAAATCCTGAAACCCGAAAAAAACCGTCGCATAATAAAGAGATTTGTAAACCCTTAATCGAAGAACCCCTGATTTTATAGAGGCAATATGTTGCTCAACTATCCACCGAATAGATTTCGATATTTAACCCATCTTGTGTTGACACATATTTGGAATCACGCGCCATCTAGGTCACGACAAATCGATTCGTTTAAGAGCATGTGATTAACCCAGACAAACATGCGTCAACAAGTGATGCTTTCAAGACCGATAGTTGGGCACGGGCTAAATTTAACAAATTAATAACTCTCTAGTTGAAACTGTTACACATTTTCATTGAACCCTTTTCCAATGAAACAAGCAATGTAATTATTGTTAACATGTAACCTGGAAATATTAGATGGTTTGAAAATGACAGTGTAATGCTCTAAAATTTACCATATTAGCACATGATTGACTCATTTTGTAATCATGTAGGAACAATTAAAGGAAAGAGAGTGATAATTTCAATTAAAACATATTCGAACTTGCAACTTTAGAACAATTCCATATCACTTGATACATATTAAGTTTACATCATACATATTCCAATTACGAGTGAAATTCTGCTTACTTTTGAAAAAAGATGACCTAACGCGGACGAGTGAATGGAGTCTGGAGGAAGACGTTATGAAATACACAATACTGAATATTGTTGATCATTTTGCTAGCGTCTGAGGTGGTCTGGAATAATAATCCGTGTTAATGATAGAACTAATCACAGTAATGTGTTGCTCACATCCCCGTCACTTACTTGGGTTATTCATCAGCGTCTTGAACGCCCAACCAGGAATCGTTATGTGATTCTGTGCTTGAACATCGTGGTTCGTGGTACCAACTTGTTTAAACAGTGGCTTTAATGACTAAAGTTTTTTAATATAACTTTTAATTTTCCTTTTCTGCTTTGATCGAGACATCCAACCTTTAATATGTTGTATTCCAGATCTGATTACAGTCAGCCACGGCAAAAATGGATGAAGGTAGAGGAAACTCAGATGAGGAGAGGAAAATATTGAAGCATAAGTAGAATTCATCTCAGCAAAAAGCATCAGCATACGTGTGACTTATTGACTAGTGGCTACCCAGCTTAAGAGGAGCGGTAAGCATCCAATGAGATTGGAAAATTCTGCCCATGGACTGTATTGGGTGCCCGAAAAGAATGGGTAGCTTTGTAACACAAACAAATGTTGCGGGTGTGTAAAAGAGCATGCTCTAGGTCTCAACCTAGGCTCTCCTCGACCGATTATACGCAGTTTGTGATTGATACCTTCAAATATGCATTTAATGAAATAAAATTCTCTCAAAGTTGGCCACCATTGACCATTTTCATGTTAAAACAAGTTCACAATTAACCCGGTGTGCAAATTACGTGTGTGTGTGCATATAACAAACAAAATTAGAAAAAGGGCGTGTGATCGCGAGTTTCAATGGTATGTCAATGGCATGTTCGATCCGTTGCACCATGTTCAAACTGCCGTTCGAAAAATGACCTGGTTCTCACGACGCTTGTTCCGTTTTCCGAATCTGGCTGGTATTCATCCGGTCTACGGGGTTTGGTTTTGGTCAAATGTGTGTGTTTGTGTGTGTGTGTGTGTGTGTGTGTGTGCAGGCAGCACACACATCGAGACACTATCGGATTACGCACAAACGAAGCAACCAAAATCGATCGTTGTGACGCCACGCGGAGTGAACCGTGTAAAACAGCGAACGATTCACTGTAGTTGATTTAAAATTGGCAAAAAATTGAACATGAGGAACTGGATAGCAAAGTCAGTGAAGCCTAGATATGACGGTTCTATCATTTCCCAGCGTCGTTACATAATTATCAAAGTTACAAAGGACTTCTAGTTTAGCAATGAGTTTTTCCTTTGTTTTTTGTTTCAAAGACGTTGAAAAAGTCTTGCTAAATGTGCATCAGGTCACATTGTCGAAAATAAGTTCCAAAAAATAGCATTGAAGCACATTATGCAAACACAAATTTTAAAAAAAGGGAAAAATTGTCAATGCTAGGCAGAAATGGGTGAGGAACAATTAATAATAGCAATTGTTTTACCAGCTCCTGAGACAAAATCTTCTTCCAAACATGGGTATGAAAACATATGACATGTCATACTGTATAACCAAGCGATTGAGCTCTGCCAGAATCGATAATAAGAAACCATTCTAGAAAGGTGTTGCTCAATCTCAAAACTCAGAATCAAAGCTCAAATTTGGTTTACCATTTCTGTTCCAGGAATAAGATCGTACTTTCTCCTACCTGACGAGTGCAAACAGTGAGAAACCAACATCGGTGTGATGAAAATGCATGTTAATATGAATAATTTATTCTACGGCTTACTTACATGCCACTTTGTATCAGTTCATGTCTTCGCGTGTGTATTAAATCGTAAACGTTTACAATCGCATTTCCAATGAAAGGTCACAACAGTTGTCAAAACATACAAATCGTTTTGCAACAAAATACAATCATCAGCATTGCTGATTCACCTCCATATTGTTATATCGGAGGAATTCGAGAGATGAAAGGCCCCCATGATCAGGTTGTTGTTGCGATATATGGAAACAATGAGCTTCGTTTTCTCAAGTAAACTGGCATTGTATACTTCGTCTCCTGACCAGTGGTCAGGCAAATCACACCAAGAACACTATTTTCTGTCTGTTGAAAGTTCAAGTGAGCACCACAGTGTGCCTTCCAGTATCAAATCGTTTTCTATGATTTCTATGAACGTGAGGTGTTGATGATAGTAAATAGCAACACCTCCTTCTCCATGATCCATACGAGCACGATGAAAAAGATACGTGTTTGGAATGGAAATATCCTCATCAGCTAAATGTTGATTGAACCAGGTTTGCGTTACGGCTATCAGGAGTGGTAAATATTTTATACGAAGCTCGATTAGCTCGGGTAATGAAGCATTGTGCGTTTGTATACAAACATTTAATGTTTGATCCGGATAAAAGTGTTTGATGATGAGTATTTTAGCCGATAATTTGAGAAGGTGTCAAAGATGGTGGGGGTCATGATATTGGGTACATTACATCGCCCACATTGATAGATACAGGCCGACATCCGTTTATTGGATCGGGATTCCCGGCACTACCAAGAGGTTCGGTAACTTCCACGATAGCGTCGGTTTTCATGTTTTTACTGATAATGTTGATCTCTTTTGGAATTTTGTATCGATACTGGTTCCAATTGTTAGGCACGGTTTCCGCCATAGTGGTCATGGACCTTCGTAATTCGGTGACTTCGGGATTCTAAAAGTATTATTAACCGCTGTATTGCTGGCTTGGAAAGCATTACTAATAAATCTCCACTGTAGTATATCGTGGTTGGATTTACAGTTTGTATCTGAACCGGTGGCAGCTTCTGGGATATTTAAGAGAATAAGGGTGTGCTTATCGCGATCGTTTGTTTTGTTTTGATTCCCTGCCGATGACCATTTTATCCGTTCAAACCAGGGCACATCAAGAATTGAACGAGATGTAGTTTCCTGTCCCGTAATAAGTATGTTGATAGAACTATATCTTTTAGCTCCTTCTCGTTTTGTACTAATACCTTGAGCAACAGTGGTTCATGTTGTTGTAGCGCTTTATGGGGACGACTCAAGCGAATGAACAAAAAAGAATGAAATGTTTTTAGAATCATCCGGGTGCACATTTTTAACCATTCGGTCAAGTCATGCTGGTGTCTATTCGAAAATAACGTCTCAGTCAAATCTGGCACGTTGGTGAAGATAACACGAAGCGAAATTTCTTTCGAGGCAACTTTGATTAATGGTGCATTCGATGCGAACGGTTTTGGCTTTAAGACGTTTTTGAAAGTTTCCTAGTGCCGTGTTGCAACAGTTCAACATTTTCAGGAGGTTGGTTTGGTGGCTTTTCAGTTGAGCGTATTCGTTTGTTCAATTTAAATATTTTAGACTTGATTAGTGGAGGATAGAATTCTTTGTTTATGCAAGCTCTTCCAGCTGCGTCAATCGACTCTCTATTGTATTCGACATTTTTTCCAACTGATTAATGTGTACTCTTGCGATGGCCATTTATATTTGTATTTTTACAAGCTTTAGAGGAATAATAAACAGATGGAAATGATGGAAATGCATGCAAATGAGCTTTTCGTAAACAGATTGATAGGCATTAGCGTTCACAAACCTTACACACTAATCAGTCAAAGTCTCATCACAAGTCAGTAGTAGGTATTATTGACAAAAAGTACATTTAACCGAAGCACTATCACTGCTTAACCGGCGCAGAGGTCAACTTGGTTCTATGTCGTGGTCGGGACAGCAATCGTCGCAGCCACAGCTTGATCGATCGATTTCTTTGTCTGCGTGTTGGTTTATGTGACGCGGACACTATGTTAGTGACCTGAATTGGGCCGGCGGGTTGAGAGATGGGCGTTTGGTCGATTGGCCGATATCACTGCGTCTGAACTCTTGATTTTGTCATTTAGCAAATAATCCACGATAACTCATTAACCACACGAGGTAGAATACAGAATTAGCTCGATGTGATCTTTGCTATGATAGCATAAACGGTAGTATAGCCGTTAGAAAGAGTTTTCGGGCGTGTGCATACTGTGATATTTAAGTCAAAACATTAACTTTGCTGCGGATCGGCTGACAAGGTTAAAACGTATTGATTCCGATAGCTATAATCAAAAGTAACACAGAATTCTTGGAATGGTTGAAATCGGAGAAGATTCAGCGGAGATGTGACCAAAAGTGAAAGCGCAACAAAAATGCGACCGCACTTCCAAACTTGTACAGCACAACAGAACACTGGTGCATGTAAATACTTTTTGTGTTCCCAGTAAAACATTTCCTTCGTTTGGCAACCTGCAAATTACTAATTGATCTGTGTTGCTAAATAGTTTACTTTATGACCGTGAAGTTGTTTCACCAAGTTTACTTGATCACCTCAACTTGCAACGTCTTCATTGATTTTTCCTTTACTATAAATGATAGAACATCCCAAAATAATTAACACCAGATTCACTTATATTGTTGGGTAATTCTTCTCTTATCCCCAGGTTTTTTAATTACGTACCACTTGACGGGCATAAGGACTGTCACTCACTCGAAACATACCGCATTCCTTGCACAAAAAGATAACAGGATCTTGCATTTTGTCGTGCGTCAATCAACATCAATCCATTTGCGATACATCTCTTCTCACTCCTAACTTCATTCACTTTATTAGCGGAACGGCTTTTTTACGACGTTGAACAACCGCAGAATGTAGTCTCATCTAGAAGATCATCATCGGTTGATGAACCACATTTTATCACACAAGTTTAGAAAAACTAAATGGGTTGGATGAAGCGTTGTGCAGGGTACCAGCCTGATTCTAAAAAGAACATTTGATGGCAAAAAATTAGATATTAGTGGTATCAAACACAAAAACATACTCGTTTATGTGCAAATTTAGTGATAGTAACATAGGAGTAGGTAAATTGTTTCAAAATTTTAAGGTGCGAACGAAATTCTAAAAGCTGTGGGTCATGAAGAATTCATGCGATTGTGATGTACATCGATGGCGACATCGACGAACGAGGCCAACAGCAAAAGTCCTGTAGACAAAGACAAGATTAATCTGCCTATTTAACCAGCACACCGTGAAATCAGTCAAGGTCACTTGACACTGGTTCACACATGCTCGGCCAAACATTTGACAGTTGTGCATAACGTTTGGTCGCTTTCGCTTAGGGGATGTGAAACATAGGCGAAGGACTGATCGGAAGTCCATAATCATGAAAATAATAAAGTTTGCAATGAAGTGGGTATCAAATTTTTGGTAAACGTTTCGCATCTGAACACAGAAGCTTCGTAGAACCACGGGTATCGGTACGAACAGTGTTTAGTGTTGTTTTGGTGGATTTTAAAGCGACAAACCCTATGTGGCATGCTTTCATACATATGTCATTGAACAGCGATGAATAGTGGGCATATCGGAATGGGAAAAAGGAAAGTAACTTTACACGTTTGATTCTGATTCTGTAGTGAATATGTATTAACTTGCATGAACCCAAATGAGCCCGTCGTTCGAAAAAATGGCCCTGACTGCTCCGGTACACAACCAGGGCCATCTAGAGGAATTCGTGAAGTTGATTGTCTCTAACTTGTCAGTCCTAGCGCAGCTCTTACACAGCCATACCTTACTACAACAACTTAGGAATGGTAAACAAACTTCTGTTGAAAAATTCTCATTTGCATACAATTCCATTACGCACATTCTAGGACCGGTTTCGTAATGTCTGCACTCATCGCTTAGGGAAAGCGGGATCAGGCTCCAGGGAATTGATGGAAACGCAAGCAAATGAAGATTTTTGTTCAAGGTTGACTAGGTTGGTTGCGCCACGCTTATACAGCATGAGCATTTGTTTAACTGGTGTTTAACGATGACATATTTCCAACCTAGCAACCACCTTGGTGTATCAAAATTTCTGACCTGGGTGAATTTTAATAGACATCATAATACTTTGCAACTTCATTACATCTATTTGCGACCAAGAAACCTCCCAAAGATTTTACTTTGCAATCAAATTCATGTTTACTCATTAACTTGCTAAACAATTTTAATGGGGGCAGCTTTATTGATGCCAGGAACGACATCAATCATTGATAAACAATGTCATACGACTGGATATTATACAATCAACCTAAACGCTGTGGGAGCGGTTTTCATTCATGTGAATGATCGTACATGCATGCCGATTGGTGTAAAAGAGGGCAAGGATATATCGGTGTCATCGATCATCTGAGGCGGATCCATGTACAATTCTTCCAAAGTTACCGTCTGCTTGATCATGCTAGTTATCCACCGTTGCTACCTTACCCCGACTGTTAAGGAATTAATATTGGTGTAATTGCAGTTGCCTAACTACGAATTAAAACTTATTCCAATTTCTAATCATTTTACGATTCTGCACTTGATCGCATTAATTGGTATATATCTTGTGAATTTGTCTTTAAGTCACTTACACGTGTTGATGATGGGAAGAGAGTGGTT